>SKCR01032811.1:0-85536 GCA_019454045.1 Zanthoxylum bungeanum
ATTAATTTACGCAGGTATCATAATTAACATGTCCTAACCTCCATGCCATATATTTTGTGACACAATAATATAAGCAGACGAACTAACTTTATTAATAGCATGGTTAACAGTCATTACATTTAGCTTGAAAATGCCTCAGTTAGGTATCCTTTTCCTACATACATATCATTCTTAGTCAATACAAACTTGTCAGAAACAAATACAAGCTTAAAACCAGCCTTACTAAGAAGAGAGCCCCGAGACCAAGTTCTTCCGAATATCTGGAAAACACAAGCACACATATTGACCATACAAGCACAATGGCGTTTATTAACGCGATACGAACGTGAGCATTCTGTTTCATTTCCGTTCGAACGCGTTACGAACGCAACTCGAACGCGCATACATTTTGCCTTATCATGCATCAGGTCTCATTTCCGTTCGAACGCGTTAACAAAGCCATACGAACGTGAGCATTCTGTTTATTTCCGTTCGAACGCGTTTACGAACGCAACTCGAACGCGCATACATTTTGCTTTATCATGCATCAGGTCTCATTTCCGTTCGAACGCGTTAACAAACGCCATACGAACGTGAGCATTCTGTTTCATTTCCGTTCGAACGCGTTTACGAACGCTACACGAACGTGCACACACTGAACTGAGTCTGTCTTATCATATTCATGCATAATGCCTCTTGGTTGATCTTTCTTATGCAAATGTGTTAATGTATTACAATTCGTATGCTTATGTCATGATAACATTTAAGTATTATTTCTTGCGGTATATCGGATGGAAACCCAGACGTAATTCCGTAGCCGATTCCGAATGGACGGTAGTGCGGTCTGTACTTGGGCTACAATTCCACGTACCGCTTGGAAAAGTGCCCATATGTGTGCTTGTGTGGTCAATATGTGTGCTTGTATGGTCAATATGTGTGCTTGTATGGTCAATATGTGTGCTTGTATGGTCAATATGTGTGCTTGTGTTTTCCTGAATGTGATATGTAAATAAAGTTGTATGTTCGCTGCTATCTTGATATATGTTAAGCATGCAATTTTAAATATGAGATATATGTAAAAATGTACACATAGTTTTATTTTGCATATGAGAATTAGAAGCATGATACTCTTGGAAATAAGTGTTACTTAAGCTTAGTTAAATTATTACATGAACCTTCATTACAAGTGACATAAGTAAGGGACCATTCTGAACCCAACGGTTTGAGGTCTTCCCTTGCGAGGGGTGAGTGCGGCCTTAAATCTTTGTCCCGGTTCACACCGGGTGGCGACTCCATGTTATGTTATCCTTCCCAACTAGGCCGCGAGCCTAGGAACGGCATCGCCCAGGTCCTGTGTCCTACAGTCTGGCGACTCCACTGGGGATATGAGAATTGGCCCCGAAATATTGTCCTTGTAATGAGTGGATTTATGTTTTAATTGGCATGTCTATAGTGGATAAAGTGAGGGTTTAATCAAGGGCACTTTGAGGCTAGGTAATGGTTTGGTTCTTCCTTCACTCACTACCTTTCTAGAAGGAAAAGCTGTGAGGATACCTACATGACATCTACTCGTAGCCTTTGTGATGGACTAATTTGGGGACTCGTTGTTTATTCCTGACACCAAGCGATAAGAGCCTAAGAGGCTTGGGTATTTAAGTGAGCCTCGCTCCACCTTCCCTCTGGGGAATCTACAACGGGAAATCCATTTGACAGTCCGTCACACCATAGCTCATTGGCACGTACCTTAGTGTATAAAAAGGGATACGCTCACTTGGTCGCTTGAACCCTTGAGTGGGGAGACCTAGTTGTGGGCTATCCTTCGCCAGTGAGAGCCTTTGTCCATACTCTTGCAAATCCACCCATAGACTGGTTTGTATGGTTAAAGTAGCAATTATTTCCTTGAGTATGTGCTTGTGGACCATCCTCATTTAGATGCAGTTGGACTATGTTAGAAATGCGGGCTTGCTGGGCCATTTAAACTGGAGCAAGTTCGTACTGTATGACTATTAGGCCCAAGGCTTCTGGAATGTTGATGGGCCATTATGTAAAAATTATTATGTTATGTTTGCATTATCTCCCTTCTATGCTTATTTTTGGGAACATCACCGTTGGGTCCATTTGGACCATTTGTCATGGGATATGGACTTGTGGGCCATTTAAACTGGGACAAGAACGTATTTCATGACTATGGGCCAAAAGCTTCTAAGTGATTGATGGGCCACCTTGTGCTTGTTTTCGGAATATTATCATTTGGATTTAGTTGGGCTCTTTGCCATAAGACATGAACTCGTTGGGCCATTTAAACTGGGACGGGTTCACCCTTATGACAGTTGTCCCAAAGGCTTCTAAAATGATAATAGGCCGATTTGTTTGAGAATTTTATTGATTTAATATATGTTATACATTTCTTATGCATGTCACGCATACATATACCTGTTAACACCCTCTGTGTCTTAAAAGACACCATAGATACCGTTGGGTTAGAGAAGGAACCAGACTCACTAAAAGAACAAGTATGAGTGAATCCGATAATGAGGTGTCCCGTATGGATCAGTTAGAGAATGGTCTCGCCAAGATCACTGAACAGTTGCAGGCTTTGACTACTGCTATGGCTGGTATAGCTGGATCTCGTGCGGGGTTCATTCTGGGGAGGTGAGACAAGAGAGAGGAATCTCCGAACAGATTGGGGGATGATATCCCCGCTTTTGATGATGATATGGCAGAGTATGCAGCAGGCAGAGTATGCAGCAGGCAGAGTATCTGGGCCTCAGACAGAGTTGCAGAAACTTCAGGATCAGGTTGAGTCAGTTACCCGCAAGATGAGGGGTAAGAATGAGGATTTTCTGGATTATGACACTTTGACTTTTGAAGAAACAGTTGCCTGCACAGTTCAAGATGCCGGATAGGCTAAGTTCAACGGGAATGGGGATCCGAGGTGCATCTCCGACAGTTTGTATCAGTCATGAGTTCAGTTGGCTTATCTCAGCGCCAGGTACAGAAAATGTTTGGAATGTCGCTTGAAGGAGCTCCCGTGGTATGGTACCACAGTTGGGAGAAGAAAGTAAAGGAAGATTGGAGGGAGTTGGCCGATGCTTCCTGAAGCAATATGTCACTGACTTGGAGATCGATTTGTCACTCCATGATTGGAGAATGTTAAGCAGAAAGCAGAGGAGAGTTTTAAGGAGTATGTGGACCGGTGGAGGGGTCAATTATTGAAAATGCAGACCAGGCCTTCGGAGAAGGATCAGATCAAGATGATTATCAAGGGCACCAAGCCCTCCATTTACGGCAAGTTGAGGAGGATGACCTCCATGATTGCAGACTTTCGGCAGTTGAGGGAAACTGTCATGGATATTGAGGAAGAAGAGGCGAGAGAGCGAGAATAGAAAATTCTATGGTCTGAAACGGAGGCCCATTGGGGGAACATCGGGAACAAAGCCCGTTTCTGCTGAAGTTGCTGCTATCCGGAACAGGCAGTTTTCCAACTTGGGAAGGCCCCTGTCTAAGGTGCTAGAGAAGTTGAAGAGGCAAGGGCTTTTAAAACCCTTGGATACCAAACCATTACCCAATCCCCCTACCACACATATTAACCTAAGCCTCTATTGCCACTTCCACCAACAAAAAGGCCATGATACCGACAACTGCGCCCGACTCCGCCATGAAATCCAAGACCTAATAGACTCCAAGAAAATACCAAACCCAGAAACAGAACAGCCCGATACACACAGAAACCCCTTACCCAACTACCGTGCTGTACCACCACCAGCCTACATGATCAATTCTGGCCTCCCAGAAGACCTTGTCCTAAAATCATTTCACCCTCAGCCTTTTGCCTGGGAATCTGGGATAGTACTAGTGAGGATGAGTCTGAGCAGAAGAAAAACTTTTGGTTGATTTCTCTAGCAGTGATGAGGAGGAAGTAAGGGGAATGACACGTAGCGGTCGTTTTTATAATGATATGGCAGAAAAGGGTAAGGAAGCATTGACAGATGGGTAGAGAAGTGGTAGTGGTTGAGACTGCAGAAAATACGGAAGGGGATATAGTGCCGAGGCAATTGAGGAAGACTAGAGCACAAGTCAGTATCTGGGAACTATATGTGCATCTCGGGAGCACAGACAGGCTATGGTTGAGGCCTTGAGCAAGATTGTGGTACCGGAGGATGCCAACCCCGCAATGTTTGTTGGGTCGGTTCAGAAGGAAGCTTTACAGATATCCTTTTCTGAGGATGATCTCCCGCCGGAAGGGAGGAATCATAATAGGCCTTTATTTATCAGGGCCGAAGTGAGGGCAAGAAAACTTCATGTGTGATGGTGGATGACGGTTCGTCCATCAATGTGTGCCCGTTGAAAATCCTGGCAAGATTGGGTATGAAAGCAGCAGACTTGGACCCCTCCAGTATGACTATTAAAGCTTATGATGACAGTAAGCGGGGAGTTGAGGGTACCTTTGTGGCTATGGTCAAGGTAGGGCCGATTGAAGATGAGGTTGAGTCACAGTGCTGGACATCCCAGCCACTTTTGATTTATTGTTGGGAAGGCCTTGGTTTCACAAGCTTGGGGCGCGTGCCTTCCACTTTGCATCAGATGATCAGATTCCCGTATGAGGGGAGATTGTTACCATCCGGGCTGAGTTAGACAATGTCGTGGCTGCCTTGGAGATACTACCTTTCACGAGTTCCAGGTATCAGCCACTTTTGAGGAGTGGGTGGATCCTAGAGTGGCTAGGATTATGGAGAAAATGAGTTTGAGCCAGGTAAATGTTCAAAATTGCCGGATTTCAGAGGACAGCTACTCGGAAAGGTTTGGGATACAAATCTGACGAAAGAAAAGCCAAAGGTCAAGAAAAAGGGCCTGAGGCTGATGGAGTGCTTTGTGAAAGCTTCAGGGTATCAATGAGAGCCTGAACCTGTGGAGGTTAATGGGATTGTTGTACCTGGGTTTGAGATCTTCCAGGATTTGTTGGGTGAGAAGCCACTGACCGGGAAAGCTGTGGAAGCAGATATTTGGGAAGAAGAGCTGATGAAGTTAGAGAGCCTGACTCTGGAAGAAGAAGATGAGAAGCCTGAGGAAGACCTGATTGCAAGGGAAGAAGTGTCTATAGATGATGAAGACATTTACCTTCCTGACTTATTGAATGTACTTCCGCATTATCCAATAATAAAGACATTTCTTTTGCTTACTTGCCTGAGTCATTTCCGTTTACTCTGCATGAATCAAGCATATTTGACATCAGTTCAGCCAGAACTATTGCATTAACTTGGGTACACTTGAGAACCCAAAGAAATTTTAATTGCAAGTGAAGTAACCTCCGAAGAAAGGGAGAAACTAGAAGAAGTGTTGGTCAGATATGCCAAAGTATTTGCTTGGTCTTATGAGGACATGCCCTGGGTAGACAGAAACATTGCCCAGCACACAATACCAACTTATCCGAATATGAGGCCAGTAAGCAAAACTTCGACGGATGAGACCAGAATGGGCTGAGAAAGTCAGAGAGAGTTGAGGAAGTTAAGAGCAGATAGATGTGGGGTTCCTGGAAGTGGTAAAATATCCCGAATGGTTGGCTAACATAGTACCGGTACCAAAGAAAGATGGGAAGGTCAGAATGTGTGTAGACTACAGAGATCTCAAAAGCTTGTTCCGAAAGATGATTTCCCTTTGCCGCATATAGATGTTTCTGGTTGATAGTGCGGCTTTGTCCGCTATGTATTCATTTGCGGATGGATTTTCAGGGTACAATCAGGTTCTCATGGCTGAGGAAGATAAAACAAGACTGCATTTGTTACCGAGTGGGGTACCTATTGTTCACAGGTAATGCCGTTTTGGGCTTAAGAATGCAGGAGCTACTTATCAGCGGATGGCACTACACTCTTCCATGACTTGATGCACAAAGAGATTGAGTGTATGTGGATGACATGATGGTGAATCAGAAACGACAGGTTGGGCATATTGAGGCATTGGAAAGGTTCCTCTAGAGAGTTGACAGATATAACCTGCGGCTTAATCCCAAGAAATGTTGTTTGGGGTGACATCAGGGAAATTGCTTGGTCATACAGTGGGAATGGGCGGAATAGAGGTAGACTCCGAAAAGATCAAGGCAATCACAGAAATGCCTGCACCGAAGACAGAAAAGGAAGTTAGGGCATTCTTGGGGAAGATTCAGTACATCAGTCGGTTTATTGCCAAGCTAACATCGGTATGTGAGCCTATCTTCAAACTGTTGAGAAAAGATCAGCCAGTGAGATGGAATGAACAGTGTCAGATCGCCTTCGACAGAATCAGAGAGTACTTGGTGAAGCCACCCGTATTGAAACCTCCGAGGCCGAGTAGACCTTTGAATTGTATTTGGCTATAGAATCAGAAGCATTGGGAGGTATGGGATGAGGTACAGGCAGATGAGACAGGGGTAGAGCATGTAGTTTTTATCTGAGTAAGAAGATGCTCCCGTATGAGGCTCGATATCAGGAGGTTGAGAGATCTGTCTTGCAGTGGTATGGGCTTCCAGAAAGTTGCGATATTACTTCCAGTCTTACAAGATCCAGGTGGTGGCAAAGGAGAATCCTCTGAAATATCTTCATCATGCTTCACAGTACTACAGTGCCTCCTAGTGGGAAACAAGGAGAGACATTGATTGTATCCTCACTCAGATCGACCAAGATTGTCTGCCATGGCAACTTTTCGCGGTTGAATGTTGACAGATGACATTGAGATATTGATCAGGGGACTAGCGGAGTGGCAGTGCAACCTGTTGAGGGGGATAGTATACGTTTCCAGATGAAGAGATCCAAGCAATAACAGTTCAGAGATGGAAGATGTACTTTGACGGAGCAGTGAATACAAGGGAGCTGGAAGGGATGATGATAGTGACCCCCGAGAGGGAGAGACTTTGCCTTTGGCTAAGAGGTTGACATTCAGAGTGACTAATAACATGGCTGAGTATGAAGCATGTGCTTTGGCCTGACAGCATTGATAGCCTTGAAGGGCCGGGAGTGTGGAAATCTACGGAGATTCCATGTTAGTAGTCCAGCAGATGCGAGGAGAATGGGAATTGAAGGAAGAACGGTTGAAGCCTTACCTTTTTCACCTCAGAAAATTGGCACAGGGTATCCCCGAGTGTAAGTTTCAGCACCTACCGAGAGAAGAGAATCAGATGGCAGACGCATTAGCTACACTAGCAGCGACTTGGGAAAATCCAGAGAAGTTAGTGATGAGACCATTGATACTAACAACAGCAAGTAAACCTGCTTATGAGATAGAAAGAATTCTGGGAGTTGAGGTTGACGACGGTAAACCTTGGTATTATGACATTCATAGGTATCTGGAACGTGGTGAATTCCCGGAAGGGCGCGGGCAGAAAAGACAGAATAGCCATTCAGAAGTTGGCTTCCCAGTATGTGACTTTGAGAGGGGAACTATACAAAAGGCAAGCAAACGGCATTCAGTTGAAATGTTTGAGAAAAGAAGAAGCTCAGAAAGTGATGGAAGAGGTACATGCCGGGGTATGTGGTCCGCACATGAATGGGTTGAACTTGTCCCGCAAAATAGTGAGACATGGGTTTATGGTCAACCATGGAAACGGACTGCGCGAAGATGGTAAAGCACTGTCATGACTGTCAAACACATGGTAATTTGAATCACTTACCGCCACACAGAATTGCACGGGTTGTCAGAGCCGTCGCCTTTCTCAGCATGGGGAATTGATATGATTGGGGAAATTCGACCAAATGCATCTAATGGGCATCGCTTCATAGTGGTGGCAGTAGATTACTTCTCAAAATGGGTGGAAGCCGAATCCTTCCGTAATGTTCAGCAAAGCAGATGGCAAAATTCATAGCTCGGAACCTCATTTGTCGGTATGGTATGCTGCATCATGTAGTGACAGACAACGGGGGTCCAGTTTCAAGGAGAGACGAAGGCAATGTTACAGAGGCATGGGATAGGCCACCACAAGTCATCACCGTACAGGCCGCAGGCAACAAATGGGCAGTTGGAGGCAGCCAACAAGACTATAAAGACAATTTTAGCCAAGATGACAGAAAATTGTAGAGATTGGGCCGAGAAGTTACCGTATGCTTTGTGGGGGTACAGAACGTCGGTCAGAACGGCAACGGGTGCAACACCTTACTTTTTGGTCTACGGAATGGAAGCAGTATTGCCAGTTGTACGTGCCAAATTTTGGCCAGGGGTAAAATCGACTTTTCGTCTTAAACCCAACAGTATGCAAGGCCTAACAGTATGCGAGACCCAAAATTATTGGACTCTGATTAGACTAATAGCTTCAAGACAAATTCTATCTCATTATATACCCCACTGCTTCCCTCTTTTTCCTAACACCAAGCATATTCCCACATGCTATGATCTTTCATCAAATACATGAGCAAGTTGTGGGACTCATGCCAACTAATGAAGTTATCTTTCTTTACCTATAAGATGGCAACACAATTCACGAAATGGGAGGGGTCAGAGCTCTCAAACTTGAGCTCCTAAAGCTTCATATTCTCTAAACACCGGCTATCGCCCTCACGGCAATCAACAGAAGTCAAGGTAACTTCCGACCTTGTTTTTATTATTTACGCTCATTTCATACTACTGACTTGAGCGTCGGAGTGCCCCCGGCACCCACCACACCGGTGGGTAGTCTGCTCCCGCTCACTCTACCTTTGTCTTGCAGGATCGCTAATGCCCCCAATCTATAAATTCTGATTGTGGACCTCGGCCGAATTCCAGCATCCACAATTTGGCGCCCACCGTGGGGCCTTAGCGATTCATAGCAAGCAAAGACCATCCAGTCTACAATCCTTACAAACAAACAGAATCCCATAGTGGCATAATCAGCCACTCTACAAAACAGTTACGATCAATGGAAGATGAAAATTGATCCATGTAAAACTCTAGTACTAATCTCCAATAGTATCTGGAACATAATTCATTCTTCGGCCACTCAAAGGCGTGAGGCTACAACTCTTTCCAACTATCTTATCAAGCAAATCTCTTAAAAGCAGTCAACAATATGTCCAGTGAAAATCCACAATCAGAGGACCGTCTTTTCCAAGCGACATGTAAAATGATAATCTCCCCCAGACTACGTATAAGGATCATCATCAACCTCTCACTACATGTGAAGATTGTCATATTGTCCATACGACAAGATTGATGGCATCAAATCCAATGGCATAGATGGATTATCACCACTTATGGATAACATAATAAGATTATCATTTTCTCCATTCCACATCGATGGAATTTCATCTACTCCAGATGACATGAGTGGATGATTATCTTCTCCAGACGACACGTGTGAATTTCAATCCCTTTCATACGACAAAAAAAAAAATGTCACCTTTTTCAGATGATGTGTGAAAGCATTCTCATCTCCTCCAGAGACATGTCATCTTTTCCACACTACATGAAAGAATGAAGGAGCGAGCAATTTGGTATTGGAGACATGGGAGCGCATTTAGTAGAAAGAGAGATTATACTACTGGTTGACATAATGTCTCCAAAGCATAAAATTTATTTATTTCTTGCATGCGACAGAGTGATTCATCAGATCCAATCTCCAAATCCATGGTTGCAGCCGACCCTCATATAACAACTCTGAAAATTCTTACCACTCCCACCGAGCGATGCCAACATAAACCACCACATGGACATACTACCTCACTCGACGAAACCTTATACTACAGTAACTTGAGCAGCTTCTATTTGACCCAACAAGAATAGCCATATATGCCAAAGATAACGTAGCCCTCGATTCAAAGCAATTATTGCTACCAGACAGGAAGCACATGATCATATGGCCCATACGACCACAGGCCAATGCCTACTACATCATTCAAAGGCCACCCTATTCACAAAGACAAACACCTCATGCCACCCACAAGAGCCACTCCATGTGCAGCCATCATTCGACACTTGCAAGGCTGCCACATGCCACTCTACACACATCAATATGCCAAACCAAGAAGACTACCCAGCAAAAAAAAAAAAAAAAAAAAAAAAAAAAACCAAAACAAGAAAAAGAGGAAGCAAGGAAGAAAAAGTGGCGTGATGGATAAAACAAAATCCAAGACACAGAGGTGGCGTAAAAAAAAAAAAAAAAAAAGAAAAAAAAGAAGTGGCGTGACCATGAGAGAGATGAAGACTCGCCGTTGATCAGTCAACAAAAGAAGCTGGCGTGGGGCCCCAAGGTGCCATAAAGGGTTTCACTATGTGGTTTATAAAAGCCATACGACATTGAAAAAACAGTAGCTCCCTATGCGCATAATTGAAGAATAAAAATTTAAGAAGCAGCTATCCACTTCAGGCTACATGAAAAACTCTCATCTCTCCTACACTACTTGGAATGATTATCAACTCCTCCATACTAAGTCAAAGGTTAGTCATCATCTTCATGCTACATTGATTTATTATTGCCAACTCCATACTACATAGGGAATCTTTTATCATTCCTAGTAGAATGAAAAAACTTTCTTGGATCTCCTTTAGGTCCAATCGACCAATCTATATCAAGTTAGGTAGTATGAAAATTCTTTTGGACTTTCATCAAGTCAATTTGTCCCAATCGACATCTACATGTGTAGCTTGGGACTTGTTGTGGACCTTATGCATGTATAGCTTGATGCTTGATATTTGTCCCAATCGACATCTACATGTGTAGCTTGGGACTTGTTGTGGACCTTATGCATGTATAGCTTGATGCTTGATGTCAGTCCCAATAGACATTACAATATGTAGCTTGGGACTTGTAGTGGATCCTATGTGTGTTTGGCTTGATGCTTGATGTCAGTCCCAATAGACATTACAATATGTAGCTTAGGATTTGTTGTGAATCTTATGCATTTATGGCTTGATGCTTGGTGTTTGTTCCAATCGACATCTACATGTGTAGCTTGGGACTTGTTGTGAATCTTATGCATTTATGGTTTGATGCTTGGTGTTTGTCCCAATCGAAATCTACATGTCTGTAGCTTGGGACTTGTTGTGGATTCTATGCGTGTATGGCTTGATGATTGGTGTCTGTCCCAATCGACATCTACATGTGTAGCTTGGGACTTGTTGTGAATCTTATGCATATATGACTTGATGCTTGGTGTTTGTCCCAATCGACATCTACATGTCCGTAGCTTGGGACTTGTTGTGGATCTTATGCATTTATGGCTTGATGATTGGTGTCTGTCCCAATCGACATCTACATGTGTAGCTTGGTGCTTGGTGTTTGTCCCAATCGACATCTACATGTATAGCTTGGGACTTGTTGTGAATCTTATGCATTTATGGCTTGATGCTTGGTGTTTGTCCCAATCGACATCTACATGTCTGTAGCTTGGGACTTGTTGTGGATTCTATGCGTGTATGGCTTGATGATTGGTGTTTGTCCCAATCAACATCTACATGTGTAGCTTGGGACTTGTTGTGAATCTTATGCATTTATGGCTTGATGCTTGGTGTTTGTCCCAATCGACATCTACATGTGTAGCTTGGGACTTGTTGTGAATCTTATGCATTTATGGCTTGATGCTTGGTGTTTGTCCCAATCGACATCTACATGTCTGTAGCTTGGGACTTGTTGTGGATTCTATGCGTGTATGGCTTGATGATTGATGTTTGTCCCAATCGACATCTACATATGTAGCTTGGGACTTGTTGTGGATCCAATGCATGTATGGCTTGATGATTGATGTTTGTCCCAATCGACATCTACATGTGTAGCTTGGGACTTAATGTGGATCTTATGCATGTATGACTTGATGATTGATGTTTGTCCCAATCGACATCTACATGTGTAGCTTGGGACTTAATGTGGATCTTATGCATGTATGACTTGATGCTTGATGTTTTTCCCAATCGACATCTACATGTGTAGCTTGGGACTTGTTGTGAATCTTATGCGTGTATGGCTTGATGCTTGGTATTTGTCCCAATCGACATCTACATGTGTAGCTTGGGACTTAATGTGGATCTTATGCATGTATGACTTGATGCTTGATATGTGTCTTATTTGACATCTACATGTGTATCTCGGGGCTTAAAGGAAAACCCAGTCGACATAACACCTCATTGACTTGAGACTAATTAAGAATTACTTAGTTAACATCTCAACGTGTAGCTTGGGGCGTAACATTGATCCCAATCGACAGTACACGTTTGTAGTTTGGGACTTATTGATGATCACAGCCGACATCATCTAGTCCGTAGTATGAGGATTATCCTGACCTTCATCGGGTTCAGTCGACTGGGAACATTCCACATGGCTCATGTATAGTCAAGTTGAAGACTTGGCCTTCATCTGGTCCAGAAGACATTGTAGACACCCATGGTCATTTGACCCGTAGTATGGGGATTATCCTGACCTTCATCGGGTTCAGTCGACTGGGAACATCCCCTGTGGCTCATGTAGAGTCAACATATGACCTTCATATGGTCTAGAAAAATTTGAAGACTCCCCTGGTCTTTGACCAGTAGTATATAGATTGTCCTGACCTTCATCTGGTTCAGTCGACTGGGGACATTCCCCATGGCTCATGTAGAGTCAACATACGACCTTCATCTGGTCTAGAAAAATTTGAAAACTCCCCTGGTCTTTGACCAGTAGTATGGAGATTGTCCTGACCTTCATCGGGTTCAGTCGACTGGGAGCATCCCCTATGGCTCATGTAGAGTCAACATACGACCTTCATCTGGTCTAGAAAAATTTGAAAACTCCTCTGGTCTTTGACCAGTAGTATGGAGATTGTCCTGACCTTCATCGGGTTCAGTCGACTGGGAACATCCCCTATGGCTCATGTAGAGTCAACATATGACCTTCATCTGGTCTATAAAAATTTGAAGACTCCACTGGTCATTGACTAGTAGTATGAAGATTATCCTGAACCTTCGTCTGGTTCAGTCGACTGGGAACATTACCCATGGCTCATGTAGAGTCAACATATGACCTTCATCTGGTCTATAAAAATTTGAAGACTCCACTGGTCCTTGACTAGTAGTATGGAGATTATCCTGAACCTTCATCTGGTTCAGTCAACTGGGAACATTCCCCATGGCTCATGTAGAGTCAACATATGACCTTCATCTGGTCAATAAAAATTTGAAGACTCCACTGGTCTTTAACCCATAGCATGGGGATTATCCTGACCTTCACCAGGTTCAGTTGACTGGGAACATTCCTCATTGGCTCATGTAGAGTCAAGTTGAAGACATGGCCTTCATCTGGACCAGACAACATTGAAGACTCCCCTGGTCCTTTGACCAATAGTATGGGGATTATCCTGACCTTCATCAGGTTCAGTCGACTGGGGACATTCCCCATGAATCATGCCGAGTCAAGTTGAAGACCTGGACTTCCTCTGTCCAGTTTACACTTGTCGTATGGAATATAATCCTGAACCGTATTATGGTTCAGTCGACTGGGGACATTCCCCATGGCTTGTGTCAACCCAAGTTGAAGACTTGGACTACTCATAATCCATGCATTGAATTCACTCTGTCGTATGAAACATGAACTAGTACATTCTTGACTGGTACTCTTACATCTTGTTCTATTCGACATATATTGAAATACTCTCCAAGTCAATGACTTCTTGACTTAGAGAGTAGGGGACAAACTGTACGTGCCAAATTTTGGCCAGGGGTAAAATCGACTTTTCGTCTTAAACCCAACAGTATGCAAGGCCTAACAGTATGCGAGACCCAAAATTATTGGACTCTGATTAGACCAATAGCTTCAAGACAAATTCTATCTCATTATATACCCACTGCTTCCCTCTTTTTCCTAACACCAAGCATATTCCCACATGCTATGATCTTTCATCAAATACATGAGCACGTTGTGGGACTCATGCCAACTAATGAAGTTATCTTTCTTTACCTATAAGATGGCAACACAATTCACGAAATGGGAGGGGTCAGAGCTCTCAAACTTGAGCTCCTAAAGCTTCATATTCTCTAAACACCGGCTATCGCCCTCACGGCAATCAACAGAAGTCAAGGTAACTTCCGACCTTGTTCTTCTATTATTTACAGCTCATTTCATACTACTGACTTGAGCGTCGGAGTGCCCCCGGCACCCACCACACCGGTGGGTAGTCTGCTCCCGCTCACTCTACCTTTGTCTTGCAGGATCGCTAATGCCCCCAATCTATAAATTCTGATTGTGGACCTCGGCCGAATTCCAGCATCCACACCAGTAGAAGTGGAAATGCAGTCCCTGAGGGTATTAGCAGAGGCAGAATTACCGGAACAGGAATGGGCCGCACAGAGATTTGATCAGTTAGTACTGTTGGATGAGAAGAGAACGAAGTCTTTGTATCACATGCAGTTGTATCAGAAGAGACTAGCCCGGGCATTCAACAAGAAAGTACGTCCCACAAAGATCAGAAAGGGTGATTTGGTACTTAAGCAGTCGAGGCCGTCGACGACGGACCCGAGAGGGAAATTCAGGCCTAACTGGGAAGGACCTTACATCGTTCAGAAAGTCATGGGAAATGGAGCAGTGAAGCTATCAGACTGGGAAGGAAATGAATTCACAGAACCAATCAATGTCGACAGGTTGAAGTTGTACTTTGCTTGAGAAGACTTGGTCGCCAGCGGAAGACCTAACCCAACGGAATAAGAAAACTCCTGCATACATGCATACACGTAACCTATATTGCATATTTTTGTGTTTGTTCTGTTTTGTGTAAACAGGTGTTGAAGACGGAAAAGAGCGAGCAGTAAGCCAATCAGAGATAGTAAAGGCACAGCATTTGATATGGGCAGTAATCTGAAGATTGAGGTCCCAATGAAGTTAAGTTCCGGGTATGGGTCTCGGAGGGCGAGGCCCATATCGACTGGGGAGCGAGGCTCCACATCACATCGTGTCAGCTTGGGGGCGAAGCCCATATCGGCTGAGGAGCGAAGCTCCACATCATCATTTTCGGGATGCGTCCCAGGGTCGAGGCCCACATTTTGTCAGCGGTATTGGGATGCGTCCCAGGGTCGAGGCCCCCGTTGTCGGTTGCAGCTATTGGGATGCGTCCCAGGATCGAGGTCCACTGCATCATCATTTTCGGGATGCGTCTCAAGGTCGAGGCCCACATTTTGTCAGCGGTATTGGGATGCGTCCCAGGGTCGAGGCCCCCGTTGTCGGTTGCAGCTATTGGGATGCGTCCCAGGGTCGAGGCCCACATTTTGTCAGCGGTATGGGATGCGTCCCGGGGTCGAGGCCCCCGTTGTCGGTTGCAGCTATTGGGATGCGTCCCAGGTTCGAGGCCCACATCATCAGCAGCATCGAGACGCGTCTCAGGATCGAGGTCCACTGCAGTATCAGCTCAGCTCGAGACAGCTAGCTAGCCAGGTAAGTAAAATGCATTGCATAACTTTGATAGGACTGTCACTGTCACACACTGCACAAGCCCCATCAAAGTGGGGGCGACTGTAGGCATTGCATTTTCGCATGTGAAACCCGATGATGAGCCTCATTTGGAGGCACTATCTTTTGAGTCACGAAAGCCGCGGGAAACGGATATCGGAAGGGGAAATTCAGAATAAACAAGCTCACTGTCTTCGTTGGTGCTGCGTTCATTACTTCGTTCGAACGGAAAACAGATTACGGGCGTTCGTGTCGCGTTCGAGGGAGCGTTCGAACGGTGTCGGTAATTCTGGTTTTGCTGCTAGCCTCGCACCCAGCCCATTTAGCTCCCCAAAGCCCATAAAACACATCCCAAATTAAATAAATAAATATTAATTTAAACATTAAACATTAAATAAAATATTTAAACCATTTACCAATTAAATAAAATATTTACCTAAATTAAACAAATCACATACTAAACTAAAAAGAAGATATGCCTAATTAAAATCAATCTTAACCAATTAAAGCCAATCATATATTTGACTTCCTAATCTAATAAGATATACACCAATTTAAATTAGTTGACTTCCTAAATTAAAATATTTTGTCCCCCCTCAATCTTGTATATGCATTTCCCATCTCTCCTTATTTGGAAACCAAATCTCTTCCTTGTGAGACAAGGTGAAGCCCTAACCCTTCTCTATATAAACAACCCCTAACCAAAGCTATCCTCTCCTTGACACATATAATTCACACCCAAACTCTCTCGAAATCTCTCTAGACTCTCTCTACACACCCAAGACTAAACAACAAACAAAAAGAGAAAACACTTCACACATACACAAGAAAGAAAACAAAGAAACCACCACAAGCCACCACCCTCCATAGCCGAAACAGCCACCTATACAGCAGCCCTCCACCACCGAAAATTACCACAAAACCACACCCTAAAACACGCCTAAACAACCTCCTAGATTACCTTAAAACAGCAGCCCAAATCCTTAAAAAACAGTAACATAAAAACTGCATAGATAATCTTAAAAATAATCACATATTAATTGCACTAAGAACCCACACAAACTTGGAATAGTTTATTGAAAACGTTAAAACATGTGGCCCGTGCAGTGAGCAGCAAGACAGAAGCCGAATAGGAGCAGAACGGAGTTCGAACCGTAAGCAAAACAGCGAAGCAGTGAGCTAGGACGTTGAACCAATGGACCAGAAAGTTGCGGAGCTTTACCCCCTTTCGATTTCCGTGGAACGCGAGTCCGAGAGACGGCTTAAAAGGTTAGACCTGAGGGTATCTTTCACACTTATTCTCATTTTATTTTCTGGTCATTTATTTTGATTATATTTTCTGTATTTGTGGTATCCGTTGTGTGTATGATGTATGTTGTGGGTATTGGATGAATGAGAGATGTGTCAACTCTCGCGGTATGTCGGATGGAAACCCGGACATAAATTTCATAGCCGATTCCGAATGGACGGTAATATGATCTGTACTCGGGCCACAACTCCACGTACCGCTTGGGTAAGCGGCACCATCTTTCTTTTGTTGTGTTGCCTTTGTTTATTTAGTTCTCTTTACTAGAATTCAATATGTCGTTTAGTTATGCATGATTCAACCAAGCGCATGGGCTTAGTGAGTTAGTCCAAAGGTCCCCCATTCGGGAGACAAAGAGCCGAAAAGGCCACCTTTGTTACACTACTTCGCCGCGCCGGTTGATGTATGTTCGGTTGGATGCGAGATACGTTCAATCGGGCGTACTTAGTTTGATATTATTATCTTTATTTTCGTATGTATAATTCAATCGAGCGCATGGGCTTAGTAAGTGTGATGTGAGATCCCCTATGGGGAGAGGCTAGAAGCCCTTTACCACGATGCTTTGCCGCGCCGATTGATGTGTGTTCGGTTGGATACAAGATACGTTCAATCGGGCACACTATGTCTGATATCATTCATTTCATGTGTTGTGATGTGACGCGCATGGGCTTAGTATGTTGGTCTAAATGTCCTCTATTTGAGAGATCAAGAGCCCCAAAAGGACACCTTTACGGCAGTGCTTCGCTGCGCCCCTTTTTGTGTTTATGTATTGCATCCCATTTCATGCATCAGGTCCGTGTCCGTTCGAACGCGTTAACGAACGCAACTCGAACGTGCATACATTTTGCCTTATCATGCATCAGGTCTCATTTCCGTTCGAACGCGTTAGTAAACGCCATACGAATGTGAGCATTCTGTTTCATTTCCGTTCGAACGCGTTTACAAACGCAACTCGAACGCGCATACATTTTGCCTTATCATGCATCAGGTCTCATTTCCGTTCGAACGCGTTAACAAACGCCATACGAACGTGAGCATTCTGTTTCATTTCCGTTCGAACGCGTTACGAACGCAACTCGAACGCGCATACATTTTGCTTTATCATGCATCAGGTCTCATTTCCGTTCGAACGCGTTAACAAACGCCATACGAACGTGAGCATTCTGTTTCATTTCCGTTCGAACGCATTTACGAACGCTACACGAACGTGCACACACTGAACTGAGTCTGTCTTATCATATTCATGCATAATTGCCTCTTGGTTGATCTTTATTATGCAAATGTGTTAATGTATTACAATTCGTATGCTTATGTCAGGATAACATTTAAGTATTATTTCTTGCGGTATATCGGATGGAAACCCAGACGTAAATTCCGTAGCCGATTCCGAATGGACGGTGGTGCGGTCTGTACTTGGGCTACAATTCCACGTACCGCTTGGAAAAGTGCCCATATGTGTGCTTGTGTGGTCAATATGTGTGCTTGTATGGTCAATATGTGTGCTTGTATGGTCAATATGTGTGCTTGTGTTTTCCTGAATGTGATATGTAAATAAAGTTGTATGTTCGCTTCTATCTTGATATATGTTAAGCATGCAATTTTAAATATGAGATATATGTAAAAATGTACACATAAGTTTTATTTTGCATATGAGAATTTAGAAGCATGATACTCTTGGAAATGAGTGTTACTTAAGCTTAGTTAAATTATTACATGAATCCTTTCATTACAAGTGACATAAGTAAGGGACCATTCAGAACCCAACGGTTTGAGGTCTTCCCTTGCGAGGGGTGAGTGCGGCCTTAAATCTTTGTCCCGGTTCACACCGGGTGGCGACTCCATGTTTTTTAATCCTTCCCAACTAGGCCGCGAGCCTAGGAACGGCGTCGCCCAGGTCCCAGACTGTAGGACACATGACCTGGGCGACGCCGTTCCTAGGCTCTCGGCCTAGTTTGGGAAGTACTGAATAACATGGAGTCGCCACCCGGTGTGAACCGGGACAAAGATTTAAGGCCACACTCACCCCTCGCAAGGGAAGACCTCAAACCGTTGGGTTCGGAATGGTCCCTTACTCATGTCACTTGTAATGAAAGGATTCATGTAATAATTTAACTAAGCTTAAGTAACACTTATTTCCAAGAGTATCATGCTTCTAAATTCTCATATGCAAAATAAAACTTATGTGTACATTTTTACATATATCTCATATTTAAAATTGCATGCTTAACATATATCAAGATAGAAGCGAACATACAACTTTATTTACATATCACATTCAGGAAAACACAAGCACACATATTGACCATACAAGCACACATATTGACCATACAAGCACACATATTGACCACACAAGCACACATATGGGCACTTTTCCAAGCGGTACGTGGAATTGTAGCCCAAGTACAGACCGCACCACCGTCCATTCGGAATCGGCTACGGAATTTACGTCTGGGTTTCCATCCGATATACCGCAAGAAATAATACTTAAATGTTATCATGACATAAGCATACGAATTGTAATACATTAACACATTTGCATAAGAAAGATCAACCAAGAGGCAATTATGCATGAATATGATAAGACAGACTTAGTTCAGTGTGTGCACGTTCGTGTAGCGTTCGTAAACACGTTCGAACGGAAATGAAACAGAATGCTCACGTTCGTATGGCGTTTGTTAACGCGTTCGAACGGAAATGAGACCTGATGCATGATAAAGCAAAATATATGCGCGTTCGAGTTGCGTTCGTAAACGTGTTCGAACGGAAATGAAACAGAATGCTCACGTTCGTATGGCGTTTGTTAACGCGTTCGAACGGAAATGAGACCTGATGCATGATAAGGCAAAATGTATGCGCGTTCGAGTTGCGTTCGTAAACGCGTTCGAACGGAAATGAAACAGAATGCTCACGTTCGTATGGCGTTTGTTAACGCGTTCAAACGGAAATGAAACAGAATGCTCACGTTCGTATGGCGTTTACTAACGCGTTCGAACGGAAATGAGACCTGATGCATGATAAGGCAAAATGTATGCACGTTCGAGTTGCGTTCGTTAACGCGTTCGAACGGACACGGACCTGATGCATGAAATGGGATGCAATACATAAACACAAAAAGGGGCGCATCGAAGCACTGCCGTAAAGGTGGCCTTTTGGGGCTCTTGATCTCTCAAAGAGAGGACCTTTAGACCAACATACTAAGCCCATGCGCGTCACATCACAACACATGAAATGAATGATATCAGACATAGTGTGCCCGATTGAACGTATCTTGTATCCAACCGAACACACATCAATCGGCGCGGCAAAGCATCGTGGTAAAGGGCTTCTAGCCTCTCCCCATAGGGGATCTCACATCACACTTACTAAGCTCATGCGCTCGATTGAATTATACATACGAAAATAAAGATAATAATATCAAACTAAGTACGCCCGATTGAACGTATCTCACATCCAACCGAACATACATCAACCGGCGCGGCGAAGTAGTGTAACAAAGGTGGCCTTTTCGGCTCTTTGTCTCCCGAATGGGGGACCTTTGGACTAACTCACTAAGCCCATGCGCTTGGTTGAATCATGCATAACTAAACGACATATTGAATTCTAGTAAAGAGAACTAAATAAACAAAGGCAACACAACAAAAGAAAGATGATGCCGTTTACCCAAGCGGTACGTGGAGTTGTGGCCCGAGTACAGATCATATTACCGTCCATTCGGAATCGGCTATGAAATTTATGTCCGGGTTTCCATCCGATATACCGCGAGAGTTGACACATCTCTCATTCATCCAATACCCACAACATACATCATACACACAACGGATACCACAAATACAGAAAATATAATCAAAATAAATGACCAGAAAATAAAATGAGAATAAGTGTGAAAGATACCCTCAGGTCTAACCTTTTAAGCCGTCTCTCGGACTCGCGTTCCACGGAAATCGAAAGGGGGTAAAGCTCCGCAACTTTCTGGTCCATTGGTTCAACGTCCTAGCTCACTGCTTCGCTGTTTTGCTTACGGTTCGAACTCCGTTCTGCTCCTATTCGGCTTCTGTCTTGCTGCTCACTGCACGGGCCACATGTTTTAACGTTTTCAATAAACTATTCCAAGTTTGTGTGGGTTCTTAGTGCAATTAATATGTGATTATTTTTAAGATTATCTATGCAGTTTTTATGTTACTGTTTTTTAAGGATTTGGGCTGCTGTTTTAAGGTAATCTAGGAGGTTGTTTAGGCGTGTTTTAGGGTGTGGTTTTGTGGTAATTTTCGGTGGTGGAGGGCTGCTGTATAGGTGGCTGTTTCGGCTATGGAGGGTGGTGGCTTGTGGTGGTTTCTTTGTTTTCTTTCTTGTGTATGTGTGAAGTGTTTTCTCTTTTTGTTTGTTTGTTTAGTCTTGGGTGTGTAGAGAGAGTCTAGAGAGATTTCGAGAGAGTTTGGGTGTGAATTATATGTGTCAAGGAGAGGATAGCTTTGGTTAGGGGTTGTTTATATAGAGAAGGGTTAGGGCTTCACCTTGTCTCACAAGGAAGAGATTTGGTTTCCAAATAAGGAGAGATGGGAAATGCATATACAAGATTGAGGGGGGACAAAATATTTTAATTTAGGAAGTCAACTAATTTAATTGGTGTATATCTTATTAGATTAGGAAGTCAAATATATGATTGGCTTTAATTGGTTAAGATTGATTTTAATTAGGCATATCTTCTTTTTAGTTTAGTATGTGATTGTTTAATTTAGGTAAATATTTTATTTAATTGGTAAATGGTTTAAATATTTTATTTAATGTTTAATGTTTAAATTAATATTTATTTATTTAATTTGGGATGTGTTTTATGGGCTTTGGGGAGCTAAATGGGCTGGGTGCGAGGCTAGCAGCAAAACCAGAATTACCGACACCGTTCGAACGCTCCCTCGAACGCGACACGAACGCCCGTAATCTGTTTTCCGTTCGAACGAAGTAACGAACGCAGCACCAACGAAGACAGTGAGCTTGTTTATTCTGAATTTCCCCTTCCGATATCCGTTTCCCGCGGCTTTCGTGACTCAAAAGGTAGTGCCTCCAAATGAGGCTCATCATCGGGTTTCACATGCGAAAATGCAATGCCTACACCTAACATGCGGATTACTATCTAATAACACCAGAGCAATAAGTTCTTAAGATTGTTATCAAATTAGTGTCATTAAACAGCAATTAAACATACACTTCAGTCAGATCAAACATCCAATAATAGATCTAGATGCAAAACCCTAAAACCAGAAAACTTGAAGACAAACCAGAAAATGGAGATTACAGAATTGTCCAAGTCGAGATGATCTCTGTCCTTAAGAACTTATTGGCCCCGTCACAGGTGCTCTTACGGATTCGAATTGCCAACGTTCTCCCAGGATAACTTGGATTCTACTTGTTCAAGGTGCACTCCTTAACAAGTGTTTGAACTAGGATAAAATGGTGGATCTCTCTCTTAAAACAAAGAAAACAACAGTGCCTCTTTTTAATCTCTGAAAATAGTTGTATATGTTCTATATTTACATTTGGAATAAAGCCTTCTTATATAAAGCAAGGAGGGGTGCCAATAGGGCACCCCTTGGGGTGGGTTGCAACCTTCCAAGGATTGCAACCTCCCATACACCCCTTGGGAATTCCAAAGATATATAAATACATATACATATCATATTTAATGAATTTGAGGAATTTACAACACCTTTCACAATAGAAGGTGTACCAAAGTCTTTTTATTCAGCAATTCATTTTAACTAATGAAAGGAAAAATTAACTTTATATTTTCTATCATCACAATCATAAAAGCAGTCATGCATTAGGTGCAAATGCAATAGATATATATAAATTAACTTTATATTTATATTTCTTCTCATTGCCTATGATTCATTACTTGAACATTCGTGACACTGAGATTCTCAATGAAATCAAGTCCTTTCTATGATTCATTTACATCTCATAGCCTATGATATACTCACTTGACATTTACATGTATCTCTTCTCATAACCTATGATTCATAATAAAATTATATAGGTGATTGGTGACAAGAGTTTGAAAAAAGTAATATGTTGTAAATGTATTACTTCTTAATTACAAACCACATAATGTGATGAACTATTTATGGAAAGCAAAACAAAATAAAAGAAAAGTGGAGAAATATATGGTGAAAATTATCCCTTTCATTAAACACGCATGCATGATAGCCTTCAATTCCAAAAAATGTAATTATCCCTTTCCCAAAAAAAATTATAAATAGAAGCAGAGCTATGACTTCTTCTTCTCACCTCTTAACTATCCAGCAACCAGTGAAATAGGATGAGAGATCCTAATTTCTACAACTTCCTTATTAACCAACCACCTTCAAACCCTATACCCACCAAACGGCAAGCATCGCCACCACCAGCCACCAATAATATTATGGTGTGTTTACTTAAGGGTAATAGGAATGGAGGAATGAGAATCATTTCCATAAGGTTGTTTACTTTTTAAAATTGAATAAAAATGGGAATGAGAATGGGAGTGGGGCCCACAAATTTGGGATGAGTGACCGGCGTAAACACACACGTATAACGCAAGCGCACATATCGTTCAAGTAGTATAAAAAGTATCGATCCCACGAGGACTTAATACCTAAGCTATTAATTTTATGAGGTCAAATGATTACTAGTATCTAACAAGTTGTTTGATTGATTTGAAAATGTGACGATTCTAAATTTAAAAACAAGTAAATAAAATTGTTCGAAAGTTGGTTTAAGAAAATTCAATAATAAAAATTATCTAGAGTTGTGATTTCTTCCAATATCATTTTAAAGATGAAGTGGTTATTTTATGTTTGTGTAATCGGTTTACTAACCTGGAACACTAAATTATGCGAAAGCCTCTGTCGATGGTCAGACGCAAATACCCAGTTTAACCTAATTCAACCATATGTCTATGTCAACCAAATTATCTGGATTCATTAAGTTTAAGTTCCAATTATGGCTACCCCCGCCCGACAGGTATATGTCTATCATGTAAGGAAATCTATTAAAGAGTTATATATCATCAATGAAGTCATCACAACCCCAGATAACTAACTTAGTTACGACACATAACTAGGGCTTTAAAAGACATAAAATAAAAATACTGAAAAGTAATTGCGGTAAAGTAAAAGCTGAAAAGTAAATTGCAATAAAATAAAATGATAAGGTAAAAGGATCAACTTTTACTACTACTAATTTAGATATCTCCCTTAATATAATATATTAACTTGTGATTATTTTACCAACCAGCCATATAGGCGGTAACCTGATTAAGTCAAATTAAGTCCAACCAGCCATAAAGGCGGAACCAAAATAAACCTGCCATATAGGCGGTAAGAAAATTTAATTACCAACCGACCAATCTGGCGGTATCCTTGATTAGTCAGGTTTACCAGATTAAAATGAATTATCAACCGACCAATCTGACGGTATCCTAATTAAGTCAATATTTTAAATAATGAATATATTATATTTAAGGGAGATTAATCTAAATAGAAATAGTAAAAGAATTACCTTTCACCCTAGTAGGGGAAGTTACCTCCTCATGGTGAATAGTAAAAACTGTAAAAAGTAAAGAAATTAAATTACTATTATTATAGAAAGTAATTAAAATTAATTACAAAACTAAAATTTAAAAGAAACTAGCTAGAAAACTCCATATTTACATGAGAGAATTTAGAGGGAATGATACATCTGAAATTGAAATTTCGAGCTCTATTTATAGGCGTCGGTAGGGGTCCGGCGTCACGACGCCCAGTTCACGTCGCGACGCGCGATTTGTCGACGTGGCAGCTTCTGGTTCGTCGGCTTCAGATTCTGGATAAGGTGATAAGGTGACACGTGGCAAGATGGTCGGATCTCAATTATTGTGACACGTGACGACTTCTGATTGGCTGATTTCAGATTCTTATCGCCACGTGTCAATTGAGGATAAGTGAGTCAATAATTAATGCTGACGTGGCGATGACGTGGCGACTGTCGGCACCGTAGAATTGCGACACGTGGCACACTGTGATTGGTTGATAATGATGTGGCGATGACATGGCAGTTTGACTCGGTCAACTGGTGATGTGGAAGATGACGTGGCAGACACGTGGAGTGACACGTGGTGATGGCGACTGTCGGCACCGTAGGATGATGACACGTGGCACGGTGCACGTTAGCAGATCAGCTGTGATGGTGACACGTGGCACGACGCACGTTAGCAAAGTCAAATATCTCAGATTCTGACTTATGGACCCGGCGCACGTTAGCACTGTTCGGCGCACATTAGGCGTCGCGACGCCAAAGGCTTGCGCGTCGCGACGCGCAAAATGATCATTTTGCCCTTTTCGTCTGTTTTCACTGTTTTGGCCCCAAATCACCTCCAGAATGTCCTGAAACTTTATTTATCTACAAAATAACACAAAACACATCAAAATATTCACAAAACTCAAGAAACTATACAAAATATTAGGTTAAATGAGTGGAAAATAGTGATATAATTACCACTCATCAATGAGAAATGTGAATCTCATTCCCACCACCTCCTATGGGAATGAGAATCTCATTCCCATTATTGATGGGAATTTACAATATTATCCCTATAATAATTAATTTATAAATAATTAATAAAATATATTAATAATTAATAATTAATCAATAATTAATAAAAAATAATATTTACTATTTTAATAAAATAATAATTTAATAAAAAAATATATTAATATTTAGTAATTTAATACATTAATAATTAATTAATAAATTAATACTTAATTAATACTTATTTTATAAATAATAAATAAAATTAATAATAATTAATAATAAAATAATATTTAGTAATTTAATACATTAATAATTAATTAATACATTAATAATTAAATAATACTTAAATAAAAACTATTAATCAATAATTAATAATAAAATAATATTTAATATTTTAATAAAAGAATAATTTAACATTTAGTAATTTAATACATCAAAAATTAATAATAATTAATATATAATTATAACTAAGGGTATTTTTGTAACTTTTTAACAATTCATTCCGATTACTGGACAAAGTAAACACATCAATGGTAATACTGCTTCATTCCGATTCCAATTCCTACAGTTAAGTAAACAACTTATTCTGATTCCGATTTACCATTCTCATTCCAGCTCATTCCGATTATATTTCATTCTGATTTCATCTCATTCTGTTTACGAGTACGTAAACACACCATTATTACCACCTCTTCAAGAGCGTTTCAATGTCTTTACTGCCCTCGCAAGTTTTACTCTCCTCAAGCTTTGGGTGGCTAACAAAAAGCCCACAAACGCGAGCGAGCTGCTGCTCGTAGAAACTTCGACTTTCCTTCAAGCTCTGTTGCTTCTCATCAGTTTCAGTTATGCGGGTTCGAGCCGGTTCAGACCAACCAGTACCCCCCTCCTTCAAGCTCGTGATACATATCTGACCTGCTATAAAAAAAAAGATATATGCTTTACTTCGTTTGATAGTTATTTTGGTTAAATAATTAACGAACACTTATGTTTACTTGTTTAGATCCTTTTTACCGTCTTCTTTATTCGTGATTACGCAATCGTATGCTATATAAATTGTTGTTGCATGTTATTACATTATAAGACATGATGATACCTCCTTTAAACCTAAATTCCTACACATACCTCATAGGATGCTCCGCCAAATGAAAGAGGGCTGAAACCCAAACTCCGCATTTAGAAAGTTATTGTTTCTGAAGTATCCCGCCTTGAGAATCTTTGAAACCAGCGAGTTCGACTCTTGGAGAATTTTCCAACCCTGTTTTCCCAGCAATGATTGATTAAAATCTTCAAAGTTTCTGAAGCCAACCCTCCATCTCTCTTAGACTAATTTAAACGGTTCCAACTTGCCCAATTGATTTTCTTTTTTGCATCAACCATGCCTCACCAATACGGCGTGATTTTTTTTTCCTGAATTTCGTCGCAAAGGCCCTAGGGAATCTTGAATTCACAATTTATTAACTTTTTATTTGATATCTTTGAACATGCTCTTTTTATTTCTGCCAATAACCGAAGGAAGCCCCAAATATTTGTCGTTTATTATGAAAACTTTGAATTTTTTCTTTTTATCCACTTGCAGTTTGAAAATTATTCATATTTCCACCCGATAAAGTGTATAAATTATCAATTTAATTTAGAGAAAATTTTCCGTTTTTCACTTCATAAAAGTGAAAAAATGAACACATTTGAAACGTAAGGTGGAAAAATGAATAATTTCAAAAATTTTGTAGTAAATGATACTTATGTTATTTATGACGTTGAAAAATGACAATTTCCCTTATTATTATTATTAAAAATACTAATGTCCCGTTAAAAAGGGACACGTGTACCAAACTACACACACGTGCTACGAATTTTTTTAAATCCATTCTGAAAACGTGAACATGACATGACATTCCCAGTTAAAAAAATCACTCACATTTCACTCTCATGCTCGCTCGCTCACTCAGGTGCCCCTTTCAAGTTTTAACAAACAAGAAAGAAGAAGGCAAAAAAAAAAAAAATGCAAAATTGAAAAATCCCCCAAAGCCCTAACGTCTCCCAAAACCCTAACCCTAGCCACCATGGGCGACCAAGAGGAGCCATCCCGAGCTCAGAAAGCCGCCCAGCTAACGAGTCCGCTCTCTTCTTCTCTCTCGAACCTTTCTTCTTCATCAAGAAGCATCCCCGCTAATCAAGATTTTCATTTCTGGTACGATTTCCCTGAATTCAAACAACCCGTGCAAGAAATCGTGACCCAATCACAATCCCTGCTCCGATCAATCGGCTCGTCCCATGTTTTTGACCGACCGATTGAGTACCCTGATCGGGTTGACACCACGGACGCCTACGATTGGCTTGTGGAGATAAACGACGACGTTTTTGAGCGCATTGATGTTTCGTTTGAGGAATTTAATAAAATGAGTGGGGTAGATGGGGAAGGAGGGGGAAATGAAGGTGGGTTTCAGTTGGTTTGTGGGAAGAAAAAGAAGAAGGTCGAGTTTCTTCTTGGTGGCTCGTCTGCCTCAGCGACAGCAAGTGTAAAAGTGAAGGACAAGAAAGAGAAAAGCAAGGTGCCGTTTCATATACCCACGATAATAAAACCTCAAGTTCAGTACAGAATTGTTGTGAATAATGCGAACCTGCCGTTTCAACATGTTTGGTTGCAGAAGAGTGAGGACGGTGAAGGGTTCATTCATCCACTTGTAAGTTTTATTTATTTATTTTTTTTGTAAAGATTCTTTTATTGGTACTGTAGAATGAATGATTTGATATTGGATTTGATTTATGTTGCTGTGCTATTCTTTTGGGCAATTTAGGGTGTTTGGGATTGAGGTGCTGTGAGTCATAAACCCTTAGTCAGATGACTGTTGAAAAAAAAAAGAAGCCTTTGAGGTTGTTGCTGCCAAGGTTCGAAAACTCGGTGTGCGGTGTGAGGCGGTCCCTCGCGTGAGGCGAGGCGGTCGAGGCGACAGCCTCAATCCGAACACGAAAAAACTAAAATAAATAAATAATCTACAACTAATACATAAAAGAATCTATCAAAATTAAACAAAATGAAATATAATAAAATAAGTTCATGAAATAAAATGACCGCTAATTTTTGAATAGACTATTATTTGTGTTTAATAGCATAAAATGTGGGTATGAAGTGTCATCCTTCAAAAGGTCATCATCATATATAATTCTATCATAAATAAATTTATTAATAATAAATTATAATTAATAAAATATATATAATAGTGAATGATTATTTTTAGTGATAATTATTTTGCCATTTTCGGCTAAGCATTGAGGTCGAGCTACTCTGTTAATATGGTTAACAATACTGTCAGGAAAATAAAATTGAAAATTTTATTTTCTGTACCTTTTTAGTCTATAAAGAAGCTCAAGTTGAGACTCTTTGTCCCTACTTTCTGTTTCCTTATATTTATTTTTATTTTTCTTTTAAAAATAATGACTTCACGGCTTTTGGGTTGAGGCGTCCGCCTCAAACCGCCTCAAGCCGCCTCGACTCGAGGCGTCATGAGGCGGGCCGCCTCAGGCCTTTGAGGCGGTCCTATTGAAAACTCGGTTTGAGGCGACAGCCTTGACGCGCCATAGCTGCGAGGCGGCCGAGGCGGCGCCTCGAGGCGCGCCTCAGATGGAGTTTTTAAACTATGGTTGCTGCCCTTTGATGTTTTGGTCTTTAGTAATGAAATACAGTCTGAAATTCTTCTTTTTGTTGAAAATCAAATATACTGATGCGTAAACCAACAATCTTGCATAGGGTTTTAACATTCCAAGAGTAATGGTGGCAGTATAAGAGAATCGTCTTCTCTTTCATGCAACACTTAAAAGAATTGTGCTCTCGTGTGGAGAAAACCATTGTGCTCTCGTGTGGAGAAAACCATGTTCTTAGTTTTTCTCGTGGTCGTGGGATATTGATCTAGCGGATGCAAGGAAGTGTGACAACTGATAATAAATTTTTTCTTTTTATTTTTATGTTTATGCAGCTAGTCATGATTTGAGACTGCAGGTTTCTTGGATACAGTTTGTGTTGTGATATAAACAATCACTATAGAGGAGAAATGAGAGGAAAACTCTTATTTATTACTCAACAAAAGAATTACAAAGCTTAAATCCAAGATTTACAAAAAACCTCCCAAACTCTTTACTCTCTATTTTCTCTCTATTTTGGGATGATTTACAATGGGATTTGGGGCTCCTTTTATAGTGCCAAAACGTGTACTACAGTGGCACACGTTTTGGCAGTTGGCAAATGGCTTTACGCGTTCTGCATGCTAGATTGCATGCTGCATGCTGCATGCTGAACTCATTGCTGGAGTCATGCTGAAGTCAACAAATCTCCCCCTCGGTGAAGAATTGCCCTAAAATCTAAGCCGACCATCAATCACCCAAACTGGATCCTCAAACGGATCCTCCCCTGACTGCATCTGTATGACTGCCTACGTACCCTGAGTTGGGATCAAGCCAATCATAGTTCTCTGTATCTCCATACTTTGACTATATAGAGAGTTTTGTCATCCCGGCTATGGCACAATAGATTTCAAGCTTCTCCTTCGGTAAAACTTTTGTGAACATATCGGCACCATTCTCATCAGTGTGTATCTTTCTGAGTTCTAACAGTTTTGAAATCTGGACTTCCCGTATCCAGTGATACCTCGCATTGATATGTTTTGACCTCGAGTGAAAAGTAGAATTTTTACCAAGGTAGATAGCACTCTGGCTATCAAAGTACAAAGTGTACTTCTCCTGCTTGAAACCCAATTCCTGGATAAATGTCTTCATCCATAGTAATTCCTTGCAAGCTTCCGTTACTGCAGTGAATTATGCCTCTTTTGTAGAGAGTGCAACACATCTCTGCAACCTTGACTGCCATGCCACAGCTCCCCCTGAGAGAGTAATTAGATACCCCGAAGTAGACTTACGGGTATCCACATCACCAGCCATATCTGAATCGGTGTAGCCCATTAACACTAGCTCGTTGCTTCCAAAACATAGTCTTATTTTGGATGTCCCTCGAAGATACCACATTATCCATTTGACAGCATTCCAGTGTTCTTTTCCTGGATTTGACATAAACCAGCTGACCAATCCAACTGCGCGCGTTAGGTCTGGCCTTGTGCACACCATGTCATACATGAGACTTCCCATTGCTGAGATGTATAGAACCTGTTTCATTTCCTCATTCTCTGTCTCAGTAGAGGGATTCTGATTTATACTCAATCTAAAGTGGGTAGCAAGAGGAGTGCTAACCACTTTAGCATTGTCCATCTGAAATCGCTGAAGTACTTTCTCGATGTACTCCTCTTGTGACAAATATAATTTCTTGGCTTTTCGATCACGACCGATCCTGATGCCAAGAATCTGTTTTTCTGGCCCCAAGTCTTTCATCTCAAAAGACTTACTCAATTACTGCTTCAAATAATCAATCATCGATTGATTCTGGCCAACTATCAACATATCATCTACATACAATAATAAGATGATAAAGTCATCGACATAAAATTTCTGAACGAAAACACAATGGTCTGAAGTAGTCTTCTTGTATCCTTGCTTCCCCATAACTGACTCAAACTTCACGTACCACTGTCTCGGTGCCTGTTTCAAACCATAGAGGTTTTTCCTGAGTCTGCACACATGGTCCTCTTTTCCTTTGACTCTGAAGCCTTCTGGCTGCTCCATATAAATTTCTTCTTCCAGATCCCCATGAAAAAATGTGGTCTTGACATCCACCTGCTCGATCTCCAAGTCGAGGCTTGCTTCTAAGCTGAGTACCACTCTGATGGATGACATCTTCACAACTGGAGAGAAGATTTCATCAAAGTCAATATTTTTCCTCTGATTGAATCCCTTGACAACTAGTCTGCCTTTGTACCGGGGTTGTGAAATGTGTTCTTGTTGCTTCACTCTGTACACCCATTTGTTCTTCAAATCCCGTTTGCCTTTTGGCAATTTCACCAACTCGAAAGTGTGATTGTCATGCAAAGATTTCATCTCATTTTGCATGGCTTCCTCCCACTTTTCCTTATTCTCTGTTTCCACAGCCTCCTTGTAGCTCTCGGGCAATGTTTAAAAATACGGGGCGGCGCCTCGAGGCGGCCGGCCATTGAGGCGCGAGGCGGACCTCCTCGAGGCGGTGAGGCGGGCGCCTCGATCCGAAAATCGGAAAAATAATCCAAAATACATTCATTTATTCATAATTCATAGTATGTTCAAAAAACTATTGATAAGTAATCCAAAATACATTACTTTCTTCATAATTCATAGTATGTTCAAAAAATTATTGATAACTAATCCCTAAATAAGCTATCATTAGTGTCTAGCGGCATGAAGCTTGGGTCAAAATCTATGTCATCATCAAATGGCTCATTATCCAAAGAACCTCCTTCACTTGTATTATCTTCATCCACTAATTGTTGAGCATTCCCTTTCTCTAACAAATAACATAAAGTCGTATTATTTTTTAATTTGATTATATAAATTGCATTATTTGTACAAGATTAGCTTACTTTGGTCTATGCTCATTTTTTGTGCAGGTGCTCTACTGCCACTCAGTTGTTCAATGGAATGACGACGTTTTGGAAGCCCAAAAAGTCGTCGTTTCATTTTAGAAATTTTTTTTTTAAAAAAAAAACCCTCTGCTGGTGAGGCGGCCGCCTCAAGCCGCCTCACGCCGATTTGGCGTGAGGCGGTCTGAGGCGGCCGCCTCACGAGCAGAGAGGCGGGCGCCTCAGAAAAACCTCATAAGGCGGCCGCCTCGAGGCGCCTTCGCCGCGAGGCGGCGAGGCGGCGCCTCGAGGCGGGCGCCTCAACCGTTTTTTTAAACACTGCTCTCGGGTTCTCCCCCGTCAGTAAGCAGCACATACTCATATGCAAAGTATTTCGTTGAAGGTCGCCTTTCTCTGTCAGACCTTCTCTGTGGAACTGTTGGTGTATCTTTTGGTACTGGTGGTTGATCATGATCATCATCTCTGGGAGCTTCAACACTTGTACCCTCATGATTGGGAACCTCATCTTCAACATGTACTGGCACCGGTGTATGAGGTTCTGGATCAACATTTCTGTATTGCTGGGGCATTGTCTTTGGTTCTTTTTTGATATCTTCTATAGTCTGGTCTTCAACGAAGACAACATCTCGGCTTCTGAGAATCTTCTTCTCAACAGGATCATACAGTTTGTAGCCGAAATCATCCAGACCATAGCCAATAAAGACACACTGTCGCGTCTTTGCATCAAGTTTGGATCTCTTGTCCTTTGGGATGTGTACAAAACTACAAATGCTTTGCACCCAAAGACATGTAAGTGATCATATGACACTTCTTTTCCTGTCCAGACTTGATTAGGAACATTACCTTTAGTGCGACTGCTGGTGACATGTTCAAAACATGTACGGTTGTGCTGAGTGCCTCCCCCCAGAATGTCTTCGGTAGCTTGGCTTGTGAGAGCAAGCTTCTGACTCTTTCACACAAGCATCTGTTCATCCTCTCAGCTAGGCTATTCAGCTGAGGTGTCTTGAGAGGTGTCGTTTGATGTCGGATTCCTTGCATCCTGCAGTACTGATCAAACAGACCTCTGTACTCTCCACCATTGTCTGTTCTGATGCATTTCAGTTTCTTGTCGGTTTCTCTCTCTACCAGGGCATGAAACTCCTTGAACACTCTCAACACTTGATCTTTTGTCTTCAAGGTGTATACCCATATCTTTCTTGAATGATCGTCTATAAATGTTACAAAATAAAGTGACCCACCAAGTGTTCTTGTCTGCATCGGACCACATACATCTGAATGTATGAGATCAAGTACCTCCGGTTTTCGTTGAGGCGGGGAGCTCTGGAAGGACACCATGTTCTGCTTTCCAGCCATGCAGTGTTCACACTTCTGTAAGTATGAGTTCTTCAACCCGGGAAGAACATTCCGTCGGCGCGGTACTTCCATCCCCGTTTGACTCATATGACCGAGCTTTTTATGCCATAGCTCGGCTATCTCATTACTATTGACTGTATTTATGCTACTATTGGAAAGTTTAGCGTGCATCAAATACAGTGTTGAGTCTTTCTTACCTCGTGCCATCACCATTGATCCTTTAGTGAGCTTCCATGTGCCGTCACTAAAGGTGCTGCAAAAGCCTTCATCATCCAGCTTACCTGTTGAGATCAGGTTTAACCGGATATCTGGGATGTGCTTGACTCCCTTCAACACTAGCCTTGTTCTGTTGTCTGTTTCAAGGCAAATGTCTCCAATACCGATGGCTTTAGACTGGCCGTCATTCCTCATCCTTACAACACCGTAGTCACCTGGTGTGTAAGATGAAAAGAAATCTCTGCGAGATGTGGCCTGTATGGAGGCGCCACTATCTATCACCCAACCGGTCTCGTGGCTGGCAAGATTCACAACATTTTCCTCGTAGATAATGAGGAATTCTTTGGAGGTTTTTTCAGTGGTGGCAGTAGCAACTCTTTCTTGATTAGAGTCATTATCCCTTCTGTTGTTGTCTCTGACTGCTCGTTCTTCAATTTGTAGCAATCCTTCTTCATATGACATTTCTTTTTACAATGGTAGCATTTGTATAAGACACGTGTCTTCGTCATATCTGGCAACATATTTCAACCTCATCATCTACGTGTCTTCATCATATCTCTGACTGCTCCTCCAGCTTTCTCCATAAGACACGTGCATTTGTATCTTCACTAACATGGTTCACTATACTATCGTCGATCCACTGACGAATAGTACTGCATGTCTTCTGGTGAAGATTATTCCACTTTTCTTCGGACATTGCTTCTGGTTTCTGCTCCAGAAAGACCGATCCATCATAGTCCTTCACATATAGAAGGTCTTTCATGACATTTCGTTTGTCAAAATCCGACACATGGACCAAAATGAAAAATTTCAGAAGTTACAGGGGTCAAACTATAATTTTTGAAAGTTCAGGGGCAAAAATGTAATTTCTAGAAAGAATAGAGACCTTTTTAAAATTTATCGAAAATTTTGCTGATGTGGCACTGGTGCTGACATGTCAGACACGTGGCGCTGACGTGGCAGACGTGGTGCTGACTGTGCGCTGACGTGTCGGCTGACTGGACTGCTGACGTATGCTGCTGACTGTGTCTGACGGCTGACGTGGCTGCTGACTGGACGCTGACGTGGCGGATGACTCAGCGTCTTCAACCTTCAGCAGGCGCGTGCGGCGCGTGTGCGAGTGGCGGCGCGTGGGACAACTTCTGTGTGGCGCGTGCGGCGCGTGAGCCTTCGCCGGACCTCCGATCGATCGCCGGAAAATACTACCGTGCTCGGCTTGACGTGAACTAGCTGATGGTATGTTCAAAATTGATTTTTGACAACTTTCGTCGGAACCGGTTTTCCAAACCGTAGCTCTGTTTTTGAGTTTCGGGATCCCTCCGTGTAACCTTAGCTCCTGATACGACTTGTTGCGATATAAACAATCACTATAGAGGAGAAATAAGAGGAAAACTCTTCTTTATTACTTAACAAAAGAATTACAAAGCTTAAATCCAAGCTTTAAAAAAAACCTCTCAAACTCTTTACTCTCTATTTTCTCTCTGTTTTGGGATGATTTACAATGAGATTTTGGGCTCCTTTTATGGTGCCAAAACGTGTGCTACAGTGGCACACGTTTTGGCAGTTGGCAAATGGCAACGCGTTCTGCATGCTGGATTGCATGCTGCATGCTGAACTCACTGCTGGAGTCAACAGTTTGCTATCTCTGATGAAAGTCATCATTTCTTTAAACTCATTATCTAAAGTATTCTTCAGAAAATTAATTATAATTTCATATGCCTAATTATTTAAGAAGTGGTATAAGTGTAGCATACTCCAGGGACCTTACTTGAGATCTCTCAAACATGGAGTGATATGCTTATACCATTTTTCTTTACCTCCCTGGTTCATATTCCATCCTGCTGTTTTTCAGATAAATTACTCTAGAACTAGCGTTATTGTTGCTTTTAGTGTTTTGCCTATTCAGTTTTTTATTGTTGTATTCTGAAAATAGTGCCTTTTTTGAGGAACTTCTAGTGATAAATTCTCTTTCATTTTCTTTTCGGTGGTTTGTGGTAGGTGTTTACTCTTATCTTGTTTGGCATTTGTTGTAGTTTGTTTGCTTTGCTCATTATATCATAAAATATTCGAATATTTTAAGACTATATATTCATGTGATTTTGGTTCATGCTTGCCAAAATATACTAAAGTTTTTTGCTAATTGCTGTTGCTTCATTTATATAGGAAAAGCTCTCTGTTTTGGATTTTGTTGATAAAGATGTAGGGGATGTTGAGCCTATAAAACCCCCCTCTTTAGAGCAGACACCATTCAAGCTTGTGGAAGGTGTTAAAGATTTAAAGGAGCTAGCTGCTAAATTGAAGAGTGTAAATGAGTTTGCGGTAATCTCTGACTTCTGTGATTATGTTTTGTTGGTACATTAATGTGTGCTTGTGGTTAAGATCTACTGCATCAGTTTCATGGTTTGAGCCTTGATTTCTCTTTTCTGATGGCACATTTCATATGTCCTACACTTGACAATTATAAGTGCTAGATGAGGTTTTAAGCCAAAATAGAATAAAGAGCATGGTTGCCAAAGAAATACATACAAATATGTTAAAATTAGAAATATCTACAAAGAAATGTGCACCTGTAATATTTTCCTGTCTACTTAAAGTAGCAAACCAGCTGTCTATTTAATATTGATGCTAGTTTTGCGTGTTTAAGAAATTTTTTTTTTTCTTTTACAATGGTGCCCTCTTGATTATATTTCTTTTCTCAAGCATGTTCTTGTATTGCTTTCGTTTTCATTAGGTCCCTTTGCAAGCTAGAAACTTGTAATTTTTTTGTAGCTTTTCTGTAGGTTGACTTGGAACATAATCAATATCGATCTTTTCAAGGATTGACTTGCCTGATGCAAATTTCCACTAGAACCGAAGATTTTGTGGTAGATACGTTAAAGCTTCGCGTTCAAGTTGGCCCATATCTTAGGGAAGTTTTTAAAGACCCTACCAAGAAAAAGGTTGGTCCTTCAACATGCTCCTTGTGTCTTTATATTTATATTTATATATATATATATATATATATATATATATAATATTTTTAATGTTAATATTTACTTTAACTAGGTCATGCATGGAGCGGATCGAGATATTGTATGGCTTCAACGGGACTTTGGCATATATCTGTGCAATATGTTTGACACGGGACAGGTTTTATACATTGAAACCACCTTTGAAATTTGGGACTTTATTGATGATATTATCTGCTTTTTGTACGATGGTTAAATTTTAGTTTCTTATATTATCTTTGATCTTTGAATCTGGCTGTAAGATAACACCAGATGTGGTCTAATTTGCAAGTCTTGATGTTAAAGCGTTTATACTCCTACATTAGTTAAATTAAATTCTCATTTGATTATGTATTTTCATTTTTGTAATTCATCTTATGTGTTTGAGGTAAGGTTTGGCTTCAAAAAACATCATTTGTTATTTTTACCCTGTGAGCTACATGTCATATCCTGCTTAATTCGGTTAAAAGTCGCTTAGCTTGTTATTTGACCTATTTGATACTCAAAAAGGTGATGTGGACTTTCCCTCATTTAATGACGTCCTTTTGGTTGTTTTTTACCTTTTTCATTTTTAATTCCCTGGATGCTTATTGGTTTGTTGTAAATTTTACGACGACATTTGTTTTGGTTTGCATTTCAAGTGATAATGGGAATGGCTGTTGTCTTATCCTAAGTTTATTATAAATATTATTTTATATTTATTTTGGTATGCATGGGAAGTGATGGTGAGAATTTGTGTTTGTCTTATCCTAAGGCCTCAAAAGTTTTGAAATCGGAGAGAAATAGTTTGGAGTATCTGCTGCATCACTTTTGTGGAGTTACTGCTAACAAAGAGTGAGTCCTTTTGCAAATTTACTTGATCTGATTTTCATATAGTTTCTTCCCTTGATCATCCCCCCTTCCCAAGCACAAAAAGGGGGAAAAACTATATTTTTGTTACAATGCTTGGTTCTCTCTTAGGTTGATTAGTCAACTCATTGCAGATACCAGAATGCAGACTGGAGATTACGTCCTCTTCCTGTTGAGATGGTCAGGTACATTTGATTCCCTTTTTATCTTCATCCTAACTTTCTTTTCTGATAATGAGTTCTTGAAATAAAGTTTACATGATCTGATTGGCATTAAAACAATCACTACCATTTTAAAGTTTTTGTTGGATTTTTATCTTTGCCTGTATTTTGTAGAAACAAATATTTTTCCATGGGTTAGGATTTGAGTTGTGGAAATGTCTCTGTTGGAAATTAATATTTAATAATTGATAGTAGACAAAAATATTGGGACAGCCAGAAAGGGGGTCGACAAAAGTTTTGGATTCTTGCAAGTTGAATTAAGATCGGTTTTATAATTAATTAGGTGTAGGTTTTTCTTCATTTTGGGTCTTTTTTGGGCTATCTGAGTTTTAAGATTGTGATACTCTAGCCTGCATAGGTAATTGTAGTTTTTTTTGGGTGGCTGTGTTTGTAGTACTGCTGCCTTTTGTTATTACTATTAGTACTACTACTAATTCTAGACTCTTTTCATATCCAACAAAAAAGGTAAAAGAACAAAAAGGATGGACTGATGGAGGATGTATTGAAGTATTGTGAATTTTAGATTTTCCATGATATCACTTTGATCCTACACATTCAGACTTTTGAGCCATCCTTAGGCACGGTTTTGTTATATAGATATTATAGATATTTTTAAATGTAGCCAGGGGCAATGCCTGTAGTTATATTGTACTGAACTTTATTTTGGTCGTTACTTAGCCAAATTAGGTTGCCTTGCCTGTAATATGAAATTTAAGGATTTTCTTGATGTACATTTTAAAGGTGGGGCTCCTATAATTAACTAAACGAAAACTAGAACTTTGAGTTGGGCATAAATAGTTTTGACTGTTCTTCCTCTTGAAACTTGATGAAGTTTGATATTTCTCCCTTAATTAAAAGTTTCGCCTACTTTGCAAATTCACTAGTATTAGTCCGTCAGATAGATGATTGGTTGGTATTGATAGTGCGGGTTGTTAAAGAAATTATAGAGGATGATGCCTTCTGATGTCAGTACTAACCTTTTATATACATAGTCCATAATTGGATGTCCACGACAACAAAGTACAATTCCCTTGTGGAAGAGTTATCTTTGAAACATAGTTGTCAAAGGTGCGCCTCGGGCACGCCTAGGCGCACCCCAAGCTCAGGCTCAGACCACTGCGCCTCATGAAGGGTTAGGCCAGACAATGTTTATCAGGCGCGCGCCTAGGCACAAAGGCTCGCGCCTTTTAGATACGCCTCATAAAAATGTGTGAGAAAACCCCAATCTGAATTGACTCATTCAACCTAAAATCAAATTGTATAACATTTATTCAATAAGTTTTGGGGTTGGCTTCAAATTTTGACAGACAAATTAATTTGTATTATCAGTATTTGTATTATTGTAATTGTTTTTTTAATATATTTTCAATGATTTCCTTTTGTTTTAGTTGACTAGATAGTTTTTTTTTTTTTTTTTACAATTTGCGCCTCACTTTCATTAGTCCTTTAACAACACTGCTTTGAAGCTTTCTCTAAGAAGTATGTCATTTGCCCATGTATTTGAAGTTTTTCTTATGGTCAACATTTAACTCATAATAGTCCATTAGTCAATGATTTTTCACTAATATTCAGAAGTCAAAACATATAAGTCTGTAAGATAACTAAATGAAGAGGTTGCTTTTTAACTAGTATTTTCTTAATTCTTCATGACTGAGTGCAAACGTCTTAACTATTGTTCTTCCCCTTCTCCTTGTTTTTTCATACTTTAAAGCATGAATAAAATCTAAGGGCCTGGGATTAATTACTGAATCTTTCCCACACACAAGAACATATTCTAACGTAGTTTTTGACGGTTTTGTACTACTGATGTGTGTCATTTGATTTGTCCTGTCAAGGACTTTGTTATTTTCTTTGAGCTATTATTATGTTGTGGTACAAGTGTTTCCTATATAGTCAAAATTTATTGCAAATCTCTATTAGAATTTTCTTGAGCGTTGAGGATTATTTAGAGACATACTGTTAGGGACCTGGAGTCCCCGAATGGGCCAGATGGACCGATCAAGCCCAACAACAAGGATCAAAGGAAAACAACCCAATCATTCTTGAGGCCACTGGTACATTAGGTTTATGAAAGAAAGAAGAAAGGCACACGTGTGGCAGAGGGCAGAGGATCAACTACTAGTGGTGGGGAAAAATAGTCTGTACGTGGAGAATTAGTTAGAAAATGAAATGATTACCTTAGGGTGTATATATATAGGTTGTTAGAGTGTGACGAGGGGGGATGGTGTGCTAAGGGAGGAACTTTTTGGGAAAAATCTCAGCTTGGCTGAAGCATATGTGCTTGAGGGATTTTTCTTGCTTTCATTTTCTTTTTCTTTTTGGTTGTTTTGTAATGAAGTGTGAAAACGCTTGAACGGCATCTTTTGTCGCCGAATGCGCACCGGAAAGATATATCATTTTGTGCGGGTGATTGGGTTTATCTGAAATTAAGACCTCATAAGGAACATTCCGTTTCGCGACGCATAAATGCCAAGTTAGTCGTGAGGTTTTATGGCCCATTTAGAGTTATGCGCAAAGTAAGGACAATGGCGTATAAATTGGAGCTTCCACAAGGCTCCTGAATCCATCATGTTTTTCACGCTTCTCAACTTAAGGGAGCCCTCGGAACGCACCAAGTGCAGCCACAACTACCAGCGGCATTGGAAGTATGGTAGAACCATAGGCCATTCTGTCATAAAGATCAGTCCATACATAAAACAAGGAGAGCTGTCCATGGCTGGTAAAATGGCGAGACAAAGCAGTAGAAGAGGCCACTTGGGAAGATATTGAGGTCATTCATAAACAATTTCCGGAATTTGGACTTGGGGACAAGTCTAGTTTTTCAGAGGGGTGCAATGTTAGGGACCTGTAGTTCCGGAATGGGCCAGATGGACCAGTCAAGCCCAGCAACAAGGATCAAAGGAAAACAACCCAATCATTCTTGAGGCCACCAGTACATTAGGTTTATGAAAGAAAGAAGAAAGACACACGTGTGGAAGAGGGCAGGGGACCAGCTACTAGTGGTGGGGCAAAATCGTCCGCTGACGTGAATAATTAGTTAGAAAATGAAATGATTACCTTAGGGTGTATATATGTAGGTTGTTAGAATGTGACGAGGGGGGATTGGTGTGCTAAGGGAGGAACTTTTTGGGAATAATCTCAGCTTGGCTGAAGCATATGTGCTCGAGGGATTTTTCTTGCTTTCGTTTTCTTTTTATTTTTGGTTGTTTTGTAATGACGTGTGAGAACGCTTGAACGACATCTTTTGTTATTTCAGTATTTCAATAGAATTATTACATTACGCGATTCATTTCTTATTTCCATCAAACAAAAGAATTACAATGCTCTATCAAATGGTCCGACCTGCCAGATCCGACTAAGGAGGGAATGTCAGCCACAAGAATGGAAACAAGGGTAGACGTTTTAGAGAGAAACTCGGTTCGAGTGGAAGAAGAGGTGAGGGGTTTACGTTCAGATGTAGAACAACTAAACAGTGGGCTGTTGACCTTAAAAAGGACATGGATTGATTGAAAACACAACTTAAGGAGGTAGGGAGTTTAAACCAAAAACTTGAGGTGTTGGAGGAAGTACGGGGTTTCATGCTGCAGTGGATGAAAGGAAAGGAACCAATGCATGGTGAAGGGTCATCAGGGGCTGGAGAATAGGTTAATACAATACAACCCATACTGTATTTGACCAACCTGCAAATTTTCCAATAAACCACATTGAGACGACTAGTGTCGTTGAGAACATAGTGGACGAGAAAGAGCGGGAACGAAAAATGATGTTGAAACGAGTTGAACTTCCTTTCTTTAATGGTACTGATCCAGTGGGTTGGGTGACGCGAGCCGAGCAATTTTTTGAGATCCATTGAACAGAAGCAGACATGAAGGTTCCATTGGCAATGGTAAGCATGAAGGGGAATGTCATTCATTGGTTTTGTTGGTTGAGAAAAAATTCTCACAATGTTTAAGAGAGATTCTTATAGGAATAGTGCGAATCCATTTGAGTTCCTGGCCGCACTGAGGCATGAGTGGTCCGTGGAAGAGCATATTGAGTGTTTCGAGAGGTTAGCTTCACACATTACCGATTTACCTGAGGAGCAGTATCTGGGTTACTTTTTAAATGGTCAGGGGGAGAATATAAGGAGAAAGATAAGTGTCTTTGAGCCCAGGGATGTGATGAGAGCCATGGACTTGGCCAGGATGTTGGAGGAGAAGATTTCAAGAGAATCGGTAAATCAGCGAACAGATGTGATGAAAGAGATGAGCTCTTCGGGCTGAGGCGCCAATTTCTACTCAGGGCCAGGCCCAAAGTTTTGGAGCCTCAGCTAGATCAAACGGGCTGGGAATTAGGCCGAGGCCAAGCGGGTCGGTTTCTGGATTTGCCGGAGGAGGACCCGAGCGAGCTTCTTCTTTCCCGAACACCAATTACCCACGAACATGAGTGGGTAAAGTTCCCACCAACTCAACAACCACTGAAAACTCCAGAGCAAGCTCTAATAAAGGTTCCATGAGGGGGAGTCCTGGGGGACCGCTTCCAGCAGCACACGAGGGGGGGCGAAACTTGTCCTATCAGGAATATGTAGAGAAGCGAGAGGAAGGTTTATGCTTCCGGTATGATCAATCATATTCGCCTCTACACAAATGTGTAGTCAAAACTTAAAGGGTAACTATATTGGGGGAAGACGAGGCAAACGAACCAGTCCCTATGGCCAGAGATGCTGATGCCGATACGCGAACAAGGAGAAGAGCGAGAACCGACCCGTAATGAACGAGAGCTGGAGCTGCCCATGTATTCGATAAGGGGCATCACCCGACCTCGAACTATGAAATTATTAGGTAAAGTTTGTGGGGTTTCAATTTTGGTAATGATAGACAGTGGTGCAAGCCACAATTTTGTTTCCCAAAACTTGGTCACATCCTTGGGGTTGATAGTCGAAGATACGCCACAGTTTGGAGTTTGTTTGGAGGATGGTCACAAAACAATTTCTCAGGGCATATGTAAGGGGCTAACAGTGGAATTGGACGAAATTGCAGTGAAAGTTGATGGGTACTTGTTTGCGTTGGGGGTGTAGATTTAATCCTAGGGGTTTCGTGGCTGGAAACCTTACGAGAAATAAGAGTTGACTGGAGTAAGATGACGATGAAGTTCCAAAATTGAGGAGAAACAGTGAGTATAAGGGGAGATCCGATGTTATGCGGTTCACCGATGTCTCTGAAGTCTATTATGAAGATGACTGGAGTATAGTTTTGTGGGGTGTTGCTACTGGGGGCTGAGAAACAAATGGAGTCTAGGCGAGGCAGGCCACTGAGTGAGGGGCAGAAGAGCGAATTAGAGGAGCTGTTAAACCTGATTTTCATGGGTCTCCAAGGAACCTACAGCCTTGCCACCAAGAAGAGAAATTGAGCATGCCATCACATTAAGGCAAGGGGAAGGACCTATAATGGTCAAGCCTTACCGATATGCACACTGTCAGAAGGATGAATAGAGCGATTGGTGGAGGAGATGCTCGCCACAAGTATTATTCAATCAAGTTCCTCGCTGTACTCTAGTCCCATAATTCTAGTAAAGAAAAAGGATGGAGGATGGAGGTTTTGCGTAGATTATCGTGCTTTAAATGCAATAACGGTACCGGATAAGTTCCCTATACCGGTGATTGACGAATTGTTGGATGAGTTACATGAGGCAAGATTCTTCTCGAAGATAGATTTGCGATCCGGGTATCATCAAATTAGGGTAAAGGAGGAAGACATCGCTAAGACTGCTTTTAGGACTCATGAGGGACACTACGAATTTATTGTGATGACATTTGGCCTAATGAATGCACCTGCGACTTTCCAAGCAACCATGAATAACACATTTCGCCCTAACTTATGCAAGTTTGTTCTTGTTTTCTTTGATGACATTTTGGTGTATAGTCAGGAATGGAAGCAACATATGGTACATGTGCTAATGGTGTTGGAAACCTTGGATTAGAATCAATTTGTGGTGAACAAGAAGAATTGCAGTTTTGGTAGGAGGTCAATTGATTACCTAGGCCATGTTATTAGTGAGCAATGAGTGGTTGTTGATCCTGGCAAAATTAAGAGTGTTCTACAATGGCCTCCACCATGCTCTGTTAAGGCTGTGAAGGGGTTTGACGGGTTACTATAGAAAATTTGTCCAGGATTACAGGAAGGTAGCAAAACCTTTAACTGAATTATTGAAGAAAGATCAGTTCCGATGGGGTGAAGAGGCACAAGGAGCTTTTGAGGAACTCAAGCGCAAATTAACGAGCACTCCGGTCTTAGGGATTCCAAATTTTTTCCCTTGAGTTTGAAGTTGACTGTGACGAATCCGGACAAATGGAGCCATTTTGATGCAAAACCGCAGACCCCTAGCCTATTTCAGTAAGGTGCTTAAGGAGAGAGCGTTGGCGAAGTCCACTGACGAGAAAGAACTCATGGCTTTAGTGTTGCCCATTCAACATTGGCGTCTGTATCTGTTGGGAAGACGGTTCAAGGTATACACGGACCAAGAGTCTGAAACATATACTACAACAGAGAATTTTTACACTGGATCAACAAAATTGGGTGGTGAAGTTGATGGGATATGATTTTGATATCATCTATAAACCGGAGAGAGAAAATACCGCGGTTGATTCTCTTTCAAGGCTGCCTAAAGCGAGCTGGCTGCCCTCTTTGTTCTGTCTGGGAGGAGACAGATTTGCTAGGGAAGTCCATATTAGAAGATCCGAAACTGGCTCGGGTGATTGAAGAGTTGGAAAACAACCCAATGGCGCATCTTGGATTCATGTTGAGAGGTAATTTGTTGTTTTACTAGCAGCGATTGGTAGTGCCCGCTCTTTCAAAATAGGTTGAGATCTTTATGCGCGAATTCCATGATACATCGATGGGGGCATTCGTGAGCTTTCAGGACCTATAGGCGTGTGGCAGAGAATGTGTATTGGCAAGAGATGAAGAGGGACATATATCGTTATGTAGCAGAGTGTGAAATTTGCCAAAGGCAGAAATATCAGCCACCTCTCCAGGGGGATTACTTCAGCCGTTACCCATTCCGGATAGCATATGGGACGACATAGCGATGGATTTGTTGTTGGTACCCATTCGTGTTGAGAGGTAATTTGTTGTTTTACAAGCAGCGATTGGTGGTGCCCGCTCTTTCAAAAAAGGGTTGAGATCTTTATGCACGAATTCCATGATACATCGATGGGGGACATTCGGGAGCTTTCAGGACCTATCGGCGTGTGGCAAAGAATGTGTATTGGCAAGGGATGAAGAGAGACATATATCGTTATGTAGCAAAGTGAAATTTGCCAAAGGCAGAAGTATTAGCCACCTCTCCAGGGGGATTACTTCAGCAGCTACCCATTCCGGAGAGCATATGGGACGACATAGCGATGGATTTCATCAATGGCCTACCTAAATCCGAGGGATATAATGTGATTTTGGTGGTGGTGGATAGACTATCTAATTGCGACCATTTCTTTACTCTCAAACACCCTTTTACGGCCAAACGAGTAGCGGAATTATTTATCAAGGGAGTGGCCAAACTTCATGGTATTCCAAGTCCATAATTAGCAATAGAGACCCGTTATTTCTAAGCCATTTCTGGTCAGAATTGTTCAGATTGTAGGTTACTCAATTGAAGATGAGTTTGGCCTATCACCCCAAAACGGATGGACAAACTGATGTCCTTAACCAGTGCTTGGAGACCTAATTGAGATGCTTTGAACAGCCTCATCATTGGTCAAGATGGCTGCATTGGGCCAAGTATTGGTACAACACTAACTATCAAGTTGTCGTGGGAAAGACTCCATTTGAAGTGGTGTATGGAAGGCCACCTCCGATACTTTGCAAATTTGTACGGGGGAAACCCAAGTAGAGATGGTGGCGCAGGATCTATTAGAGAGAGATGAGGTCATTCGGCAATTGAAAATTAATCTTCAGCAGGCCCAAGATAAGATGCGAAAGTTGGCGAATGCGCACCGGAAAGATATATCATTTTGTGAGGGTGATTGGGTTTATTTGAAATTAAGACCTCATAGGCAACATTTCGTTTTACGATGCCTAAATGTCAAGTTAGCCGCGAGGTTTTAAGGCCATTTAGAGTTCTGTGCAAAGTAGGGACAGTGGCGTATAAATTGGAGCTTCCACAAGGCCCTCGAATCCATCCCGTCTTTCAAGCTTCTCAACTTAAGAGAGCCCTCAGAACCCACCAAGTGCAGCCATAGCTACCAGCGGGACTGGAAGAAGAATCTGTTAGTATGGTAGAACCAGAGGCCATTCTGTCACAAAGGTCAGTCCATACAGAAAACAAGGAGAGCTGTCAATGGCTGGTAAAATGGCGAGACAGAGCAGTAGAAGAGACCACTTGGGAAGATATTGAGGTCATTCATAAACAATTTTCGAAATTCAGACTTGGGGACAAGTCCAGTTTTTCAGAGGGGAGCAATGTTAGGGACCTGGAGTTCCAGAATGGGCCAGATGCACCGGTCAAGCCCAACAGCAAGGATCAAAGGGAAACAACTCAATCATTCTTGAAGCCACCAGTACATCGGGTTTATGAAAGAAAGAAGAAAGGCACATGTGTGGCAGAGGGCAGAGGACCAGCTACTTGTGGGGGGCAAAATAGTCTGCTGACGTGGAGAATTAGTTAGAAAATGAATGATTACCTTAGGCTGTATACATTGTTTAAAAATACGTTCTGAGGTGCCGCCTCGAGTCGCCGCTTCTTTCGGTCCCTCCACATTTTCCGCCTCAGCTCGCCTTGCGCGAGGCGGGCTGAGGCGGCCGCCTCACGTACATCCCTTTTTTTTTTTGGTTTCACAGCCAAAAAGACGACGTTTTGGCTGCCATATATATATATATATATAAAAAGTTCAGACGAAACAAACCCTTCATCTTAGTCTCTCAATTCACAGCTGAATTTTGTCAGATCTTGTGCGTTTTTGGTTATGTTGAATTTCGATTTTATTTTTTCAATTTGTGTCAGTCACTTGATTTTGCGGTAAGTTGTTTAGGTTTTTTTTTTACCGGTATGATTATGACTGTGGGTTTCAATTTGTACAGTGTGATTGTGTCAGTCACTTGATTTAATGTCAATTTTTTTTTTTTTTTTTTTTTTTTTTTTTTTTAACATGTGTAGAATTTTTAGGATTGAAAAATTAATTTGTCTCTATTAAAAGAAGATCAAATTTTAGAAGATCAAAGTAGAATTTTAGAAGATCAAAGAATATCAAATTTGATTCTAACATGTGTAGAAGATCAAAGTATAATTTTTTATTAAAGTAATCCTATTATTTTAATAAAAAATTTGATTGACATTCGAACAACTCATAGTGAGATTTACATATTTTCTTTTTAAGTTTAAAGATTGAGAATATTTTAGAACTAAAATTTTTATGTGGAAATGATCTTTTTTTATAAAGAACATTATTTTGAATTTTTGATGTTTTTATTATGCTAATATTTTGATTTTATTTTTTTTCGATTTTCGGATCGAGGCGCCCGCCTCGAGGAGGTCCGCCTCGCGCCTCAATGGCTGGCCGCCTCGAGGCGCCGCCACGTATTTTTAAACATTGGTTGTATATATGTAGGTTTTTAGAGTGTGGGGGGGGGGGGGGGGATGGTGTGCTAAGGGAGAAACTTTTTGGGAAAAATCTCAGCTTGGCTGAAGCATCTGTGCTTGAGGGATTTTTCTTGCTTTAGTTTTCTTTTTCTTTTTGGTTGTTTTGTAATGAAGTGTGAGAACGCTTGAACGGCATCTTTTGTTATTTCAATAGAATTATTACATTACGCGATTCATTTCTTATTTTCATCAAACAAAAGAATTACAATGCTCTATCACATACCGTCCAATTGATTATACTTGTGATGACAGATATGCCAGAGAAGACACACACTATTTGTTGTATATATATGATATAATGAAAATCAAATTGTCCTCAATGCTCAAGGAGCCCGAGAATTCTGATGATCCTTTGACAGAGGTATGATTTTTGCTAACTTTTGGTGTTCTTTTAAAAAGTTAGGCATCTCTAATTCTCTATGATTATATAGAATCCATTATTAGATGTTTTATTTGGCTCTGGTTGTGCTGTGTATAGCAGACCATTGTGTCTGGAGATTGGAATGTAGCTTTGATAATAATTAAAAAAAAAAAAGGAACAAAAGAGATTGTGATTTATCTATTGTGACTGACAACCCATCTCTGCTTTTCAACTGTTTTTGTTATTTGATGTTCCTTGCGTCTTTCTTGGGCGCTATGCCTGTTATAATTAAGAGGAAGATTGTTTAAATCCAGATCCCTCTGTGGACCGACGACTAAAGAAATTGTTAACTTTTGATTTCTCTCCTCAAGGATGGAGAAGAATCAGTCTGTTGACTATCACATTTCTTGATTTTTACTTTAGTTCTTATCTATAATTTTACCATATCGAGCAAGCTTTTTTTGCAAACAGGTCTACAAGCGCAGTTATCAGGTATGCATGCAGCTGTACCAGAAGGAGCTTCTGTCAGAAAATTCATATCTCTATATATATGGGTTTGTCTCTTTTTTATCAGTTTAAGTTTTCATTTAGAAGCCTTGCTTATTTAATATCTTAAATTTTATTGTTTTTGTTTGTCTTCATTTCTCTGTATTTAGCATTACTTCTCTTGTTTAATTTTTGTTTCTTTTTTGGACTTTGTAATTATATGAATTCACAGAGATTAATCGGTGGAGCTTATTTCTCAATGTTGAAATAGGTTGCAGGGAGCTGGTCTCAATGCTCAGCAGCTGGCCGTTGTTGCAGTATGTTGGTTCTTTATTTAATTTTTATTTCCTCTTTTAAAAAACGTCCCTTCTTTTACTATCTAGATATTATATGCAGGGATGCTATAGAAAATGTACCACCTGCATGTTGCAAATTAACTGGTTGCTTCGTCAAATTCTAATGAAACAAACCTTAAGTCTTGCCACCAATAGTCACCTGTAGGATTGTCTTGCTGAATTTACTTTTAAATTTGCGAGTGGATAATAATCATAGAAGGGTATATTTTAAGTAGCTGACACATCATTTTAACAACTGCTTATAGAGTTTGTCACATACTTGAGAGTATTCTGGCTAGTTCTGCCCTCATAGGTCCCACTTTAATGGCTTGCAGGGTCTTTGTGAATGGCGAGACATTGTTGCTCGTGCAGATGATGAAAGTACTGGTTATGTATTGCCAAACAGAACCCTGATTGAAATTGGTACAAACCTGTCCACTCTTCTTGCAACTTTTTCTGTATCTATAGAATCCATTTGGCGAGTTTTGAGTTGATCATATTTTTCCTTGGGGTAAAAGCCAAACAGTTACCTACTACTGCTGCCAAGTTACGTCAATTGATAAAATCAAGGCACTCATATATTGAGCGCTACATGGGTCCAGTACTTGGCATCATTAAGAATTCAATGCAAAATTCTGCTAATTTTGAGGCCATTGCTCAACAACTGAAAGAGGAACGTATGGAAATGGTAATACCTGCATGTACAAGTTTGATTATCCTATCGTATCAGTGATCTCAAATTGATCTGAATTTTTGCCAACACCTTCTATGGATTTGCGCGCACACTTGTTTTTCTTTGATTTCGTTAAAATTAGACCAGCTTTAAACCAGGATGTTAGTCCAAAAGTTCAAGTTGTGCTGCTATGAATAGCTACTTATTTGTGCAAGTTCTTGTAATTCATTCAGTTGGTTGCCTTCTGCTAAAGATTTAGGAAAAAGGAAACTCATCCACCCTGTCAGAGAATCATTGTACTGTAATGAGCTTTGCAATAAGAAACCAGGTGCAAGAAGAGATTATAATTTCCACTTTTATTGAAGAAAATGAATCCTAGTTGATCATACAAATTAAGCTTCCATTATTTGTTAACCAATGGTACCTTATTAGATCTCATTGAAGATTGAACAAAGGATTTTCCAGTTAAAAATGTATTTGAATGATTTTTAGCAGTTATCAATGATATCTTCATTAGAAATAAGTAAATGGTTTTCAGCAGTAACTGCTCAATAAGAATGTATTCAGTCTATTCCTTGTATACTGGCAACCCATGCTTGCAGTTGGTTTTGTGAGTTGTAGAGGATTAGCTTCAGTTTTCTTCATGGTTGCTGTTAAAACCTTTCATCGTGTCTCTTTCTTTACATCAAAGTAAATATTTTTTCGTTTTTCTTTATGTGTAGGCATCAGAAAAATTAGCAGTTAATGATGAATCTGAAGTCGTAGTTCCAAATACTTCCTCAAACCTGAATATTGCTGATGCCAGAAGGGAAAGTGTTGATGCATTAGCTGGTACAAGGAGGCCACACGTAGCAGCTTACCCTCGGCTTAAACAAGAGTCTTCAAAGCAAGGAAGCAGTGTTGTAGAACTCAGAAACCGACTAGGGTCTTTTGGGCTTCCTGGAGCAGGAATTGCTGAAGAAAGAAAAGAATCTGGTTATATTTCAGAGCTTCCCAGCTCTCGTCACAGTAGAGACATGAATGCTTGCATGTCATCTTCAGCCAAGGTTGTAAATTTTGATGCCCATATGTCGATGATTTTTCTTTTGTTAAAGAGCTTTAGCATTAAATTTCTCTTTCCTTGTAGGTTACTGGAGCAAAGAAGCCTAGCCGGGGGTTTGGAAACCAGAAGATAAAATCTGATGGTGAAAACAAGGTGTGTCATTATGATGAAAAATATAAATTTTAAATGGAAATTGTTAGTGGGCAACAGTTGTGCTATATCCAAAGGACCAAATGTGCAAAATTTTGATACCCTGACTATTTTTTTTCCCGAAATGTAGGGGGTGGGAGAATTAAATTTTTAGCCCTCTACCTCCCAAATTTTTTAGCCCATATTATTTGGAAATGAATCCTTTTGGTGCCCCCGACTGGCATTGCTATCATCTGGATCAATGTGTTGTAGCCGCATTTTATATTTGGTTAACTTCCATCCTATTCCCCTTGTGATGTCTGTTTATCTTATTTAGGACAACGAAGAGATGAAACTAGAGCAGATTAAATCTTCGGTCAATCTCCCATTCAACACAATCCTTGCAAGTCCAGCTGATGTGAACAAGTCTGAGTCAAATAAACCTTACTTTCGATTGCCTTCATCTTTTAGTAGTAGTGAACAAACAGAAGCGATGACAGAGGAGCCAAATAGAGTTGTTAAAGTTCCTCAATCCAAGGAACCTGCTCCATCTGCCAGGTCTGATACTGATGATATTATTGTGTTGGACGATAGTACAGATGAAGAGGAACCAAATTTACCAAACCATGGTAACTTGGAAACCAACTGCGTGCCGAGAGAGGACAATTCAACAGGGTCTCCTATGGAAATGGATGAACAAGATGAGACTAAGGAACTTGCTCCATTTTCCAGGTCTGATACAGAAGATGTTATTGTGTTGGACGATAGTACAGATGAAGAGGAACGAAACCATGGTAACTTGGAAACCACCAGCGTGCCGAGAGAAGAGGACAATTCAACAGGGTCTGCTTTGGAAATGGATAAACAAGATGAGACCGTTTCTCTCTCCGATTTATCTACTAGCTTCCAGGAGTGCTTCCACTCTAGTAACAAAAATAGAAAACCTGGAAAGCTTGAGAAATCTGCAGAACCTAGCGGCCGTTTCCAGCTTAAGCCGTTTAACTTCAAAGCAGCGATGAAGTTTGGAGAATAGGCAGAAAAAGAATCGGCTGGGGTTGATGGAAACAGAAAGAAACCACTGATCTCTGGGGATAAGAAAAAAGCTTCTGCTGTAGATCTGGCGCAAAAAGATGATGGAACAAGAGAACTAGCACAAGGTAAGCGACGTTCTGCTTTTCCTGCGACTGGGAATCGAAGTTTAACATTTCGTTGAGTTTCTGGTATCAAGCTATCAATCATTCTGCTCTGTTTGGCAGAAATGAATTGAATTTTAGAATTTTAATTCATGTTGTCAAAAAGGGGATAGGAATTCAAGAAATTTAAATGAAAATCAACTCTCCTGAAATATTCTAAAGCTTGAGCCCTTGCTAGAATTGGTACATTATATTAGCCTGTGTTTATTCATTTTGACCTTCTGCAGGAGACAATGCTGCGTCTCGACTTCTGTCAGGAAGACTGACTTGCGAGATATGAGGCTTGGCAAGTGCCGCATGGGTTCGACTTTTCACTAATCGAAAAGTTGGCCTTGACACTAAGAGACGTGATGGTTACATGAAATTATGGAGCCCAATCAAAAAAAAATTGGAAATATTCTTAAACGAGCAGGTTAAACCTTCGACTATCTCGGGTTTAAGTGCAGCAGGTTAAATCCTCGGTTGTCTTAAGCTTAAGTGGAGCAGGTAAAATCTTTGATTGTCTCATGCTCTTACAGTTACAAGAAATGAACCCCCTTAATTCGAATTCAGTACTTGACAATCAAGTCATAAATCATTTGCCGCCAATCCAGTTGCCCCCAATCAAAGTTTTAATTCTTAATCATTAAAATGACATAAAGTTTGGAATTCAGATTGATCATTTATAGAGATAATAAGTGATTTGCATAACATACGCAGAATTTAAGAAATTAAATATAGTATACTCAGGACTAGGTCTAAATTGTACACTAATTAATTTATGAGTTATTTACATTTTATGTAAATTTATAATTAGGTATTGTGAATTAGGGGTGGGTAAATGGTTTAGAACGAACCGAATTGGAATTTTGATAAAAATCGGATGGTTCCAAATCAATAAATCCAACGGTTTTGAAACTGAACCTAAACCAAATTGAAGTTTGACAAAAACCAAACCGAATCTGAAATGTTCACTCCTTAACAAATGTTAATATTTTATTTGATTTTTGATTTCTTTGTATACAAAAATATTCACAAATTCTAAATTGAAATTATGATGTATATCATAATAAAATTGTTATGTTCTCGTACTCTTTCTCTTCAAACAAAAATATATTTAAGTTGATATGATTAAATTAAATAAAAAATATATAGTGATTAATTCATATAATTTCATATAGATGTACAATTGTACATGCATGATTTTTCACAAATACATGATTTTCACAAATGCATGATGATATCTGAAAACGACACTTTGGACAAAGTAAATTAATATATTGTATATTACTTTGTCGTTTGATATAATCAGTTATAATATCCAAACATTATCGAACTCAACCGAATTATTAAACCAAACCAAATCAAACTGATTATCAAACCAAACCAAATCGAATGGAAATTTGAAAAAATCTGAATAATTCCAAACTCTCAAACCAAATAATTTGGAAAAATGAAATTTGAAAAAACCGAACCAAACTTGAAATGCCCATCTCTACTGTGAATTTTAAAATATTATATTTTATTATTAAACTTATGGCAAAATAACATTTTATTACTAAAGTTATATAAAATCTAATATCTTACTACTTTTCTATTAGTCACCATCAATTGAATTAGTTGACCTTAATATTAAAATGTAACCGATCATCTAAGATTTTGATAGTAAAATATAATATTTCAAAATTCTAATTAATTAAGTGAACCTGTGGTGATGGATCCCACTTTCCCCCATGAATCGTCAAGCTTGTATCAAATGACTGATGTGTCATTAAAGATGGCAACAGGCTATGTATGGTACGAGAATGATAATATTTGTATATGTCCCGTTCAATCAACATGTACAAAATTATCTCATTACCTGCCTCTAACATTTCGGGCCCATGTGTGGGTCCTCGTTCACATGAAAATTTATCTTTATTTGAATAGGGATGACAATACCCATACCTGATCCGTTCATCCAACGAATATATAAAATTTTCATTGTACCCGCCCCATAATAGACCATGTCCCTGTGGGCTCCCGATAGGGGTGAGTAATGGAATAATTTTTGTACCAGTTAATTGAACAAAGACAGATACATATATTGAAATTCCCGTACCCATTGTCATCCCTAATTGTGACAATAGTCATCTTGTATCTGCCTGCTTTGCAACTTTTAACATCCTGTTCTCCTTCTCTATCTATTTCCCAGCAAGAGAGTTAATGAGTATGTGTGTATAAGAGACTAACTTACTCGAATTGAGTGGACTCACATAAAATTAATGAAATGTGTTAGTTGTTGTTTTTATTATTTATTTATTTATTTATTAATCTTGGAAAATGGGAGATTCATTAAGAGGAAGGTTTTGTTAATATGAAATTATCTAGGGGATTGGTAGTTATTGAAAGGGCATAACTTTGTATCATTTTTATAAAATTGGTTTTGTAACCTAAAATGAAGAACCAAATGTCTCTAATGCATTGTTAGTATATTTTTTGGTTAAATCTTGTTCATGGATAAGAAAAAAAAAATTATTTTTAAGAATGAAAGATAAAAAGTAAATGTTTTTGCATATGTTGAGATGTTTCAACTTCGTATATTTCTGAAGTTGTAATATTTTTTTTATAGTTGGTCTCAAGTTTGAACAAAAAGGCAGGTTGTGTTAGATTTTGATAACTAACGTAAAACCAATCGAATTTTTATGAAATGTATTCTAATGAGAAAAAGTGAGGAATAATTTCATATATCGAGCGAGGTAAAAAAAATATATGAGTTGATATAGACTTAAATCATAAAATGAGATTAAAATTTACATAGTTTAATGAAACTTTCAAATAGAAATAATAACATTAAAAAAATCCATATAACTGGTCTTACTCGATGAAAAATTTATTAAACTATTTATAGAAGCTAGCTTAAAATTGACATGTTATGAAAGTATTGGATAAGGAAAAATGATAAACATGTAAAATTAGTGAAAATAGTTTTGTGTTTTGGGCTAAAAAAAAGAGAGAGAAAAAAATTAATATCTTTAAAAAGAAACTATAGTTTAAATTATAGTTTCTGCCTTTACATTCAATTATTTGTCACAATAATATCATCAATTATAATGTGGAATTTGTCACCCCTTACCTTAAAAAAAATAGTTTTTATTTTTGGTTTTCCAAAAAAATAAAGGATACGTAAGTTTAAATATATTTTTAATCTCTTATCTTTTTTAAAATTCAAACTCGAATGAAATTTTTTTATTAAAATACTTGAAAACTAATTGAATGACATTATTGATGACATTATTGTGGCAATAATTGAATGTAAAGGATTATGAATCAAAACATATTTTTAACTTCTTATTTTCTCTAAGACTCGAACCCGAATGAAATATTTTTTTATTAAAATGTTTAAAAACTAATTCGACTGTCCTTAAAACTGTCATCAATTATATTTAGATTCATAGTCGTTTACATTCAATTATTGCCACAATAATGTCATCAATCTTTTTATCATAACCTTAACATCCTTTACTTTGATCATTGTCATTTTGCAATCATAGAGTAGAATTTTAGGGGCCTTGAAAATTAAAAATATCAACATACATGTTTATATGTTGGAAATTTTTGGAACAAATTTAAGGATATGTTGGAATTATTCAATGGAAAATTCCTCATATTTATATTTATATTTGAAAATATGTTCATTAAAATGAGCCAAGAATTTTGGAACTTGCACAAGAAAAATATATTTATGTTTTTTTTTTAAATATTTATCCAATCCAATTTTATATTGAAAAGCAATCCAAACTAATTTAATAAATCAGATAAATATAGTTTTGAAAATTGGACTGGACCTGCCAGTTCAACTGGGAACTAGTTATTAGTCTGGTCTGGTTGAATCTTTAACACCATAGGATAAAATAACCGGTCAAAATCGATCAAAACCAATAAACCGATTAACCGGTTCGACCATTTTTTTAACTCTAAATCATTTAAACAAAATAAATAAATAAATATTTTTCTATTTTCTATTTAATTAAAATTATTTATGATATTAATCAGTTATGTTGGTTTAACCGATCGAACTAAAACCCATTGAATTTTTAAAATACCAATTCAATCACCGTCCAATTTTTAAAACAAGGTTGATAAATTGACAATTTATTTAGTAAGAGGGGCAAAAGGTCCCTCTAAACTAAAAGTCACAAAAATCTATGGCCATAAATAAACTAATCCTGATATTAAAGAAACATGCCATCTTTTGTCAAGTTCTTCTAACAATGAATTTTCAATTATGATGGGGTTTGAACTTTTGAAATTTTTTTATTTTTTTTTTAGGAATTATTAACAATTGAAAAGAGAAAAGCAAAAAAGAAAAGGACATTGTGATATGGCAGTGGCTCCCCCCACTAACCTTTACAGTGCCATGATGATGTACAAACGCTCTCAATTTCATGCTTAGCTTCTTCTTTGTTTTCTTGCTTTTTGTCAATTTCTATTTTATGAGTCTTTTATTTCTCGATCTTCAACGGGCATGATTTGATAGTGTAAAGTTCAGGATCTCATATTGAGATTCTGATTTTAAATCTATGAAGTTCATTTTTTATAAGAATCTGAAACAGCCGGAATTTTACCCGTCTCACTTAAGCCCATAAATGATGATTTGACGACGGAATTTCAACTGGTCTTTTATTTCTCAATTGTTTCTAATCAATCACCATTAATAAAATTAATATTAAAATTATTATGGTAGGTTGCTTTTGGATTGTTTAGATGTTTGTATTAGGCATATGGGTATATATGTTATTGTTTAGATATTGTTGCATTATGATTTAGAAGTTTAATCTTCATCAACATTGTAAGAGATAGAATTCATTTTAAAAACTTATTATATATATATATATATTTTTTGAATCGTTGGAAATCTCGTTTTCAAATCACCGCTTCCGGCTTTAAGCGGAGCAGGTAAAATCTTCGGTTGTCTCATACTCTTACAAGAAACGCACTATCTGGATTCAAATTCAGGATCTCAATGTGATATCATCAGCTTTACACCACTAAGCCACGCTCATTGGGAAGAGAAAACTTATTACATAACCAAGGGAAAATCACATTTATATCCCTAGAGTTGGCTCTAATATACACAATGACCGATTGATTTTAGAAATGATCAGACAGCCCTTTTTGGGACACATAAATTCTCAAGATTTGTTAAAATCGGAGTCAATGTGTCCAAAAAAATATCTGTAAAATCATTTTTGAAAATAAAATATCTTTTATATATATATATATATATATTATATATATATATATAATTTCTCTAAATAATATAAGTCTACATATCATTTTCCTTGTAACAAAAGATTTTACCCGTCCTCGAGGGGCGTATCTTGATGGTATAGGATTTCGGATTTCACCTTGAGGTCATGAGTTCGAATCCAATGAATGCATTTCTTGTAAGAGCTTGAAACAGCCTGAGATTTTATCTACTCCGTATAAACCCGGAAAATATGATTTGATGGTGAAATTTTCATTTCAAAAAATAAATAAATAAATAAAAAATTGCGAAAAATTATGACTAATTACCATTAAAAAAAAAAAATTATTCATATTTGGTGACTAATTACCATAAAAAATATTATTCATATTTGGTTAGCTATTTTTAATAAATATATTAATTACGTATTTCATATGTATATATTTTTTGAATAATTAATGTAAATAAATTATGATAATTTATGTTATTGAATAATATTATGACTAAATAAATATTTGTATTCGATTCATTTAATAAACGAATCGAATACGAATCCTGATATTATGATTTGTTTAATAAACGAATCAAATACGAATCCATCACATTTTGATTCGATTCGTTTAGAATTTGATACAAACTCGATTTTTCAATTCGTTTTGCCACCCCTAATTTCATGCCTTTCAGAAAATTAAAATCTTTTTGCATTTAATTTTTTTTTTATTGGTTAGATAAGGTGGTTGATTAAGTTCAAATGTTCAATCAGTGGTTCTTAACTTAGCTTCATTAGTAATTAAGGCAATTGTCAACAACTTCTTCAACATTTTTTTTCCCCAAAAAAAAAAAAATTTGAAATTAGATAAAAGTGCTTTTTTCCCCACAAATTGATAGCTTAAAGTATTTGAGAAAAAATACCCTTAAATAAATTAATTATAAATTTAGTTTTTTTTTTTTTACTATTAACCATATGTTAAATTATATATCAAAAAAATATCAATGTATTTATAATACTGATTATATATTCTTAAATGAGTATTCTCTAGTTCGGATATTTATATCTTAGTAATTATCCCTTAAATTTCGAATTACTAACTAGACGCGTTTGTTTTTATAAAATACATATACTTAAATTAGAAAAATATTATATATAAAATATATTAAAATTATTATTTTAGTTGAGATATTCCATCATTAATTGCTTTATTTTTAAGGAAATCACAAAAATGGGACACTACAAAAGTAGAACATTATTGTTGACAACTATTTTTAGATAGAAATTTCTAAATTTTCAAGTATTCTGAATTTAATAATATGTAAGAGCAAATTTGGTGGTTAGAAAATAGACACATTTTATCCAAAAAAATAATAAAATGGTTCTAAGATACTACTATTATTATTATTATTATTAAAGGTTTCCGTAGGTGTTGTAGATATGATTGTCGGGTTCTCCTCTCCGCCAATTCAACTTAGTAAATATATATAGATTTATTATTTAAATGTCATGCATAAATATTTAGAAATTAACATTAGAAATGAAGTACTATTGATATTATAAATAGGAGAAAAAATATCTCAAAAAAATAAATATGCAAGTTATTTAAATTTTTAAATAGTCTAGATTTATCAACAAGAAAAGAAGCTTTCAATGATCTAAAAATTGAGACACAGTTCTTTGCATTTATTGTTAATTTAAGGGCTATTTACGTTTTACTACTAAAATTATGATAAAATAATAATGGGGTACTATGAATATTAACATATTACACTTTACTACTAAACTTATATAAATTTAACATTTTACTACTTTTCCATATAAACAGTTAGTTGACAGTCAGTTGACCTTTAAAAAGACTGTTTTATCCTCAAAATAAAATAAACGTGAAAATTATAAGTATACCCTTTAAAAAAATATATCTAAATCTTATATATAACAATAAAAAAGATGCAATCAACAATCAGATTTATAAAAATATTTCAGTCTCTAAACTGTTCATATAACTCAACAAAATAATTTAATAATTAACATTCTCATATTAACCAAAATATTTTAAATGGATTATAATTTATAATAATTTATGGGTTAAGACTTTTTTATCCTTGCGATGTCAACATGATGTCATGGTCAACTAATGATATAGATGGAAAAGTAGTAAAGTATTAAATTTTATATAAGTTTAGTAGTAAAGTGTAATATATTAATATTCATTGTACCCATTTGGTATTTTATCATAACTTTAGTAGTAAAACGTAAATAATCCTTATTTTATTTTGAGGATAAAACAGTTGAACGGTCAACTAACGGTTTGGATGGAAAAGTAGTAAAATGTTAAATTTTATATAAGTTTAGTAGTAAAGTGTAATATATTAATATTCATAATACTCAATTGTTATTTTATCATAACTTTAATAGTAAAATGTAAATAACCCTTAATTTAAAATGTGAATAATGATTAACAAGTAATATATAAGTTTTTCTTTTAAGTTTTTTAAAAATTTATGAACCTTAACAATTATATAAAATATTTATATAAAATAAAATTTATGAAGTTGTATGGTTATTTATTTTATTTTAAAAAAAGTTATACATATAAAAGACAACATATTTAGATATTAGAGGATAATACTAATTTGTTCGACTCAGATATCCGAATATAAAATCTACATATCAATAACTATATTTTTAGAAAAATAAAATTTATAATCATGAATATAAAATATGTTATAAAATCAGAAGAAAAAGACTTATAATTTTAAGAATCTCATTTAAAAAGTCAATTAACATTCATTATGGTTTGATTATAAACCACTTTTATACTTAGATGAGAAGAGGATGGAGTTCCCCATATGCATTAATCAAAATTATAAATACTAATAGATTACAAAATAACAATAATAAAACAAAAAAGCAAGGTGACATAAATAAATAACAAAAAATATAAAACAACTTAAATTCTCTCCATTTCAGTGTAACTTTGTGGCATTTTCAAGCTTCTAGTCTTATTCAGAGAAAAGTGAAATGGGATTTTATTTTATTCTATTGTTTTATTACAATAAAACAAAAGAGATTTCAATCTTTTCTAACTTTTTTCACTTTTCATTTGTATCACATTGTTTTTTTTTTTTTTTTTTTTTTTTTGTCAATACTATTTTGTAATGTAATATTAAAAATAATAAATGATTATTTTTTAATTAATTGATCGATATTGTCAGAATATCATAAAATAAATTCCCATATCTAACATAACATAATAGATTTTAAGTGTGAATCCATTTTCTTACAGCTTATTGGCAACACGTAGTGCACGAATCGTCTTATATTATAAATTTTATCTTAATTGAATTTGAATTTTAGATTTTCTTAAATAATTTTTTCGATCTAAATCTAAATCTTATAATTACATTGTTCGCAAAGGTTGTATTATTATTTTTTTTCTTCTATAATTATTTATACAATGCATTAAAAAAAAAAAGAAATAAAAGAGAAAAAATAACTGTTATAGAGAAGAAATAAGGCGCCAAAAGCAACAGACGGAACATCAAAGTGAAAGTGGTACCCACGTTTCAAAGTGACAGTACCAGAGAAAGCCAAAGCTCACCACACACCCAGAAAGTGAAAAGCTTCCATTACATTACATTACACAGTCATGTTTCTGTTCATATTTTATTAATATTATAATTATTTTTCAAATTTTAAATTTGATAACTAAATATTTGTTGCATGCAACAAGAAAAGCAACAACAAGAAGTGAAGAAGAAGAAGAATAAAGGGTTCCCATATTATGCAAGAATCTTTCTTTTTTATCCACCTCTTTCTCTTTGGACCTTAAAGTAACAATTAGTTTTATTATTATTATGATAATTATAGAGTTAAGAATATATATATATATAGAGAGAGAGAGAGAGAGAGAGAAGTGTCGGTTTGTGGGAAATGTAGTGTGCAAATTTTCTTATGATCCCAGTGCACTAAATTGTCTTGTTCTGTGAACAGAAACTGAAATTTGAGCCTCTTTATGTGTCAGTAAGATTTAGAATATCTGTACTTTTTAGAGGCTCTTTAATGTATGGTTCATAATTTCTTTTCCAGTTTCTTAAGTGGGTGGTCATTGGTCAAGAATTATAATTATTATTATTATTATTTTTTGTGCAGTGAGGATTTGAAATTGGATTTTAGTTTCTTTATTAGAAGTTTGTTCTGTTTTATCATAGGGTTTCTTTGAGAGTTAGGCATGGAATTTCTTCATTTTGAAGTAACCTTTTCAGAAGCCTAAGGTATAATTGGAGCACAAATTTGTGGAATCAAAGAGGCTTTATCAATTCTTTGTGGAATCACTCTCTCAAGAGGTAAGTTCCTTGTGATATTTTAAGCCATTATGTTGTTTTCAGGTTCTGTAATGAAGATAATGTAATGTTAAATGAGAAATTATGTTACTTGTATTGTAAATTTCTCTGTAATGAAGATAATGTAATGTTAAATGAGAAATTATGTTACTTGTATTGTAAATTTATCTGTAATTTATGTTATGTTTGCAGAGATTCTGTTGGTCTTAGGAACTTGAGCTTCAGTGATAGAGAAGATTGTTAAAAGCTCTAAAATCCCTTTGTGATTTTTCCCTCTTGTTCATTTTTCCTGTGCACTAATGGCAAAAGCATTCAGATTCATTCATTCAGCACTTCTGGTGCTTGTTTGTATTGTGCTTCAGATCAATCATTCAGATCAACTGCAGTCTTCTCAGGCTCAGACCCTTTTGAGGATTCAAGGGCTTTTACGTAACCCAGCTGTTTTGAGCAGCTGGAATAGCACCACAGAGTTCTGCAAGACAGAACCGAGCTCATCTTTAGCTGTAGTATGCTACGAAGAGAGCATAACCCAGTTGCATATAGTTGGCAACAAGAGAGCTCCTATGTTGCCTTTAAACTTTTCCATGGATTCCTTTGTGACTACTCTTGTTAAGCTTCCGGACTTGAAAGTCCTCAGGCTGGTCTCTCTCGGTCTATGGGGTCCCTTGCCTGGTAAAATTGCACGTTTATCGTCATTAGAAATACTTAATATGAGCTCAAATTTCTTGAGTGGTGTTATCCCTGAGGAGCTTTCGTCTTTAACTAGCCTTCGGACACTCATACTTGATGAAAACATGCTTGCTGGTCAGGTACCGGATTGGTTGGGTTCATTGCCAGTTTTGGTTGTTTTGAGTTTGGGGAAGAATATGTTTAATGGGACTTTGCCTGATTCATTTAGTAACTTATCCAATCTTAGAGTTCTTGTGCTTTCAAATAATCACTTCTATGGAGAAGTTCCTGACTTTAGCAGTTTGACATACCTTCAAGTCCTCGACTTGGAAAATAATGCTTTTGGACCTCAGTTTCCGAAAGCTGGCAAGAAGTTGGTTACGCTGATACTGAGCAAAAACAAGTTCCGGTCTGCCATTCCCTCTGAAGTGAACTCGTATTATCAGCTTCAGCGGCTGGATCTCTCATTTAACAGATTTGTTGGACCATTCCCTCAGTCACTGCTATCCTTACCTTCTATAAGTTATTTGAATATTGCTGATAACAAACTCACGGGGAAGCTTTTCGATGATCTTTCTTGCAATGCTGAACTTGAATTTGTGGACTTGTCATCAAATCTTCTGACTGGACAGCTGCCTAATTGTCTACTTGTGGGTTCTAAGAACAGGGTTGTCCTGTATGCTAGAAATTGTCTCGCTACTGGTAATGAAAATCAACACCCATTTTCCTTTTGTCAGAATGAGGCCTTGGCTGTGGGAATTTTACCTCAGCAAAAGAAGCAAAAGCAAGTTTCTAATACAGTTCTTGCGTTGAGTATAGCCGGAGGGATTGTTGGAGGAATCACACTTCTTGTGCTAGCTTTCTTGCTTATTAGAAGAGCTAATTCCAAGCAATCAATGAAGAAGACGCCAACAAGATTAATTCAAGAAAATGCTTCAACTGGGTATACTTCAAAGTTTCTCTCAGATGCAAGTAAGGCTTCATCTCCCCTATTAGTATTCCCCCTGCCAAACAACTCTCTTTGCATGTTAGTTTTGAAATCAAGTATGAATTGGTCCATCTGACCTTAAAGTTTCTCTTGGAGTCATGCGTTGTGCAAGCTTTAACGTACTTATGCCTGCATCCACTCACAATGTAGTGTTGCATTGTTAGAAGTATTCTCCGTGTTTTAAGCTATTCTCTAGATTAAGAGAGAACTATTAAATGTTGGAAACTATAGATGGAGTAAGAAAAGAAATAGGAAAGGCGATTTCTTAATCATGACTATAGTCTTGCAGTGCTTTCAGTGTATTCAGATAATCTGACCATATGATCTTTTGTGCTCCCTGAAGGGTATATTTCTCAAACAATGAAGCTCGGAGCGCTTGGCCTTCCAGCTTATCGAACCTTTTCCTTGGAAGAGCTTGAGGAGGCTACAAAGAACTTCGACACATCTGCTTTCATGGGTGAAGGTTCTCAAGGGCAGGTATGCTACTATGGTATAGAATATATATCTGATGCTGACTTTCATGTTGATGCTATTCGTGATATGACATTTCTGATAATTCGCATTTTCCCTTTCACCTGATCAGAAAAAGTTGGTCTAGTATTCTTTACAGCTCATGTGCTTTCGTGCTTCCAGATGTACAGGGGTCGCCTGAAGGACGGTACCTTTGTTGCCATTAGATGCCTTAAAATGAAAAAAAGCCACAGCACTCGGAACTTTATGCACCATATAGAGCTGATATCAAAACTCAGACATCGTCATTTGGTCAGTGCTCTTGGACACTGCTTTGAGTGCTACTTGGATGATTCAAGTGTTAGCAGAATATTTCTCATCTTTGAATATGTTCCATATGGCACACTAAGGAGCTGGATATCTGGTAATTCAAGAAAATATTTAACTTAATTTACTTTACACGATCTTCAGAAGTACCTTTTTTGTATCCTTCATCCTGAATTGTTACATTTAGATATTAGTATATACCTCTAAGTTGTGGCTGGTTTCAAAAGTCGGATGTCATTTTGCAGAGGGACACGCGCGGCAATCACTTACTTGGACACAACGTATAGCAGCTGCCACAGGGGTAGCGAAGGGCATACAATTTTTGCATACAGGGATTGTGCCTGGTGTATTTTCGAATAATTTGAAAACAACAGACATTCTACTAGATCAGAACCTAGTTGCAAAAATTAGCAGTTATAACCTTCCTTTATTAGCAGAAAATGCTGAGAAGGTATGAAGTACAGTCTTCCATTTTCATCATTCTGCTTATTCTTTTTCTGGTACCAAGCACTTTTGAGTTGATTTTTTAGCTTTGATCTTCTGTGCAGGTTGGTCATATAATTCCTCATTCCGGATCCATAGATCCTACAAACAGTGCAAGGTAGGTAATCGCCTGAGATGATATTCTGACAAATTTATATAAGGTCAGTCGTACCCAATATCCTAGACTCCCGTTATAAGTAGGGTCTGTGGAAGGTCTAATGTATGCAGGATTACCCCTTTTCTTCCCCATAAAGAGGTTGTTTATGGTCCTGCTATGAGTCTTGGTGTAACGGTAAAGTTAACTTCATTGTGACATGAAGGTCATAGGTTCGAGTCGCAGAAACAATATTTTTGTAAAAAACAAAGGTAAGGCTGCGTATATATTGAATCCTCCCCAGAGCCCACAGTGTAGGAATCCTCATGCGCTGGGCCATCCTTTAAAGAAGTTATTTCTAGGGTTCGAACTCATGACCAAATAGATAGCAAATTAATACTTGACCATCGTGCCGTTCGGTACAGGTTGGTAGAAAATATCAAATCCCGAATGGTAAATGTGGACGATTTTTCGTCCTGAACAAAGATTTTGGTCAAGGATTCGGGACCAATTTTTTGTCCTAAATCATAATCGGAACGGGACGTAACAATACTCGGTCGGGACTGAATATCCCAATTACCATCCCTAGCGCCAAGCACAACCTTCTTGTAATGATAAATCATACTACATGAACATTTAGAGCTATGAGAAAATAAGTCCATGATCATTTTCAGATTTTCCCATTGTTTTTTCTGTTCTTAGAATTTTCAAGCCATGGCATTCCTCCAAAACAAATTCATTCTGATTTAAGTAGATGTAACTCAACAATCATTTACATATGGTTTTTTTATTGGACTGTTTCTCTAAACTCTCTTACTTGGCAGGGGGAAACATGAAGATAAGATTGATATTTATGACTTCGGATTAATTTTACTAGAAATTATCATTGGGAGGCCATTAAAATCCAAGAAAGAAGTGAATCTTCTGAAAGATCAGGTAACCGCGGTTCTTTATTCACAATATTTTCTTTCAAAATCTTTGATAACCATTTCACACAAGTTTAGCATTGTCTCTTTGTTACGAACAAATGGGTAGAATTCATCCTTAAAAATCGGCTTGTAAAGAGAGGATGCCTAAGAGATAAATAAACCACTAGCTAAGCCCATAACTTTCTACATATTTCGCATTCGCCTGTTAATCTACTTAGTCTTGATCGAATACTGCAATACCGACATTACCGACTTGTAAGGAAAGAGTGATTAATAAACTACCGGCTAAGCTCATACAAAAAATGTTACTTCTAAATAATTTCAGTTGATGAACTTTTAGAACACCACTTTGTGTATATCAGATCTTTTTCGATATTCTTTTATTACTCGTGACAGCATAACTTGTAAGTTTCTGCAGTTACAAACTGTCATTACTGCGGATGAATCAGCAAGACGGAGCATGGTTGATCCAGCAGTTAACAAAGCATGTTTGGATCAGTCGTTGAAGACGATGATGGAAGTCTGTGTCCGGTGTCTGCTCAAGGACCCGGCAGACAGACCTTCAGTTGAGGATGTGCTATGGAATTTGCAGTTTGCTGCTCAAGTTCAGGAAGCATGGCATTCCCAGAGCAGTGAAGGGTCTCCAATCTCACCTTCACGACCATCAAGCCTACGCCTTCCCCTTCATTAGCCGCTATCAGAGGAGACGGCCTTGAGGAGAGTCGACATAATGTCTGGCCGGAGATATGTGGCTTGCAACCATTGCTGTTTTTTTTTTTTTATTTACGGCTGTAAGTTACAAATGGAAGTGATGATGTACAAGCTGTTTTGATACTATATACAAATAATATCTAGGCCACTTTTTTGGCAGAACCTTTTGTTCCTTTGTGGGTTGAATCTCAAAATTTGTTAACCTGGAAATTATTTAGCCATAGTTGTGGCCCGTCAAAACTCAAAATTAGTCATTTCCAGAATAACATACAAAGAAGCAAAGCTACAAGAGTTCTGAACAATCATCTATCTAACCAAATTCCCAGATCCATTTCCTGTCTCTCCCCTTCACCACCCAAAATATTCCATAAAAATTGCCATTCATTAAGGGTTGCAGATCTCGCCAAAAGGAAATGTCCATTCATTCATTAGATTACGAAAGGATCTTGTCCTATGGCTTATCGCATCTGCTCACCTTTTCTGGGCAATGGCTCATGGCCCCAGTAAATTGTGGTCCTGTAAGCCAGTTGCCATCCCCTGATTCCCCTTCCAAGGATATGTCCGCATCCTCGAGCTTGAGGAAATTCCACAAGGGAGATAAAAATGGAGAGGTTATAATAGATTCCAATCATAAAGTAGATATGAAAAACTAGCACACGGCAAAATGTGAGATGCTAAAACAGCCATTCACGACATCCAATAGTCCGACGACACATCACTGCAGCAATAATACTTCTATACAAATGCTACAAATAAATTACAGTTACCTTAACGACAGTTCAAAGGAAGAATTTAAAAATGTTGAGATATTAGAAAGAAGTTCAACCAAAGCTGTCTACAAGGCAGAAATCAAATCATCCAGACAAATCCTCTAATAACAATGCACCTGAAATCAGATTATGGAGTACACCACTATTGAACAGATAGTAGGAACAAGCTTTGCTTCAGAACCAGCCATGCCAGCACCCGTTCCTTTTTTATTTCTACATCACAACCAGTGTTTTCATTAGGCTTTTAGTCGGCTGTCCAGCTCTGCTCGACTATTTCACGCACTCTTCGGTTGTATTCTCGCTTATTCTCACTAAACAGACGGGCTGCTTCAGAGTTTGCGGGGGAATTTGGATTTGGATCACATAGCAGTGACTGTTAAATACACAAGTAGGATCACATTAGAATCAATAATAAAACCGTTGAGAATCTCACAAGCTCATTTGCTTTTCAAGATCAACCATTTGTTACATCGAAGCTCATGAAAAAACCAAATTGTCAAGTGCATACACAACATATTTGAAAGCAATATGAGAACCAATTAAACCAGAACATACTATTAAAAAAGTTTTGAAATCACGGGGAAGCTTATAGAAGATGCCATCAATGCAGAAAAAACCGGTGATGAGGAAAATTTCAATTTAATAGATAAAAAAACATGTATATGACTAACATCAACATTACAAAATAAATTAAACAACATCAGTTTGTCTACAGCATCTTTCGGATAAGACAACTGGTTATAGTTTCCTCAAATTTCTTTAATGGAATTTTCTTGAAATCAATAATAAATATGCATCAAACTGTAATATATCTATTTCCTATCTCAGAATGTAGATGCACACAATGATAAAGAGATCAAGTCAATGCAAACACACCAATCAAACAAACAAAGGGGAAACAAAGGGTTGCAAAAATATTTCCTATGCATAATTGATACACCTAGATAAATCAAATAACATAAAGTCATCATCAATTGGATGAAACAACCAGCTGTCAGAAAGCTACATGAATAAAGGATACTGATAAGCACTGCTCAGATAAAGTTTAATAGAAGCCCACAAGGATTGGTAAAGGTATCTCAATTCAGACACTATGATTACCATTAGCCCGCAAGTCCGCAACAGTTATGAAGTTTAGGGAAATTATCATCTGTCCAACCAATCTTAGGCTTAACCCCGAAAATACCCCCGGTTTTATAAACTTCTCATATGTCCACCACAAATTATGAAAAAAATGAGATTTTACATCCAAATTACAAGTTTTTTGGGTGTAAAATTTCCTTTTTCATAACTAGTTTTTGGGTGTAAAACATCTTGGGATGGACAGATGAAAAGTTTCAAAAACCAAGATATTTTCATCTTTAACTTAACTTTGGGTGGGTGAACGATAATTTCTCTACATTTTATTTGCTGTAGAATCCATAGGAATGAGATAACAAGGGAACCTTGGTCTCTGCATACCAGCATTTTTTACATATTTTGAGGATTGTTTTAACAATGGATGATTCACTTTTTAAGTTTGTTTAATATGCGTAAACAAATTATAATCATGCAAAAAAAATGCCCACACGGTACAGACTTGTAGGCCAACAAAGGCCTTCTGACCTCATAAGCAATTAAATCATATCAGAGTCAGATAATCTAAGATGCATTTTAGCCATTAATATCATGCACATGACTCAGTTGAGTATTCCATTCAAATTATCTCCTAACTTCCGTTAAAAGGAAGGAATTATGCAAACACACACACAAAAGGACAAAACAGGAAATAATTAACAGAGGAAACCCTGAAGCATGTGTTACCAGTCATTTCGTCCAGTCTCTTTTTCTTTGAAGCAAGAATGTTCTCAATAACCAACATTACTTATATGAAATTAAGCACATTGAAAACATCCAATTTTTTTTAATAAACAATATTGAAGAAAGAAAAGTCGAACAAAGTTTCACCTGGATAGAGGTCAATATAGCTGCGACATCATATATAGGACTCCATTGATTTTGTAAAATATCCAAACAAATACTTCCATCTGCATAGACTGCTCAAATCATTGATAATGTCAGAAACCAAAGTCGATCATTATTGTGTATTCAATGAAACTCAGAAAAAGAAAAATAGCAAGTAACTCATCATTATTCAAAGCTTAGCAACAAAATTTACAAATAAGACAATGACATACTATTTGGATGAAACATCCGTGAGACAAACCGAACTGTTGGAGGTTTATTTGGATAATCCTCTGTAAATTGAAGAGTCAACTTGAACGTACCTGGGAAAGTTCAAGAAAATGCTTAGATGACACCTAAAACTTTCAGCAAGAAATACTATAAAGGCGTATTACAAGGCATAAGCAATTAATTTTCTTAATGGAGATTCTGGTTCAATAGGAGTCCTTATGGCTCAAATGCAATTTAAACCAAAGCAAAAGACAGTTTAGAACCTGAGGCTTAACAATTAGCAAAAGCACAACTTGTCCACCATAAATCCATCTTACCACAATAAGGTAAAGAAATATCCAGCACAGAGCCACTTACATATTTGGAAAACGAAAACATCTTATACATGATAGTCCATTTCCATTCTGTTCAAACTAACAGTTCTTAGACATTTACCAATCAAACATGAAGGAAAAAACAGAAATAAAAAAAAAAAGCGTAATCAAACTTCAAATCTTCAATCATTCAGCTAGAAACATGAATGCTTTTCTCAAGATCAAACAAACAATACCCACTAGCACAAACATGCAATAGATAATTAAATTGAAACCATGCATACAAGTTACAATCCTCAACACCAAACACGAACCACAAGTAAATTTAGCATGTTCTATATGCAAAATCAGTTTTTTAATTTTTTTTTTTTTAAGGGAAGCGGGTGGGTAAGCCCAAATATATTTTTAACCACTTCCCTCCCAAAGCTCTTAACCCAGATGGCAAACTTTATTAAATTAATGATGCTTGAAATCAACTCGAGGGAAAACACAAAATCAACTTAATTTCAGGAAAAATCAATAATCAAGCTCCACAAAGCTATTACTCATTTATTTATTAAAGCTAATGCAAAAACCCAACAAGCAAATCACTGATACAGCTGAATGAAAGTGAAATCAAAAGCATAAAAATAATTATTTAAATAACAAAAGATAACTAAAAACCCACCTCCGTCCCATGGAGTATCATCAGGCCTACAAAACACAGCACGAAAAACAAAAAACAAACCCAAAAAATCAGAAATCAAAACTCATCCAAAAAATTACAAAAACCCAAAAAAAATAAAAAGTACCCAAAAAATCAGAAATCAAAACTCAACCAAAAGAATTACAAAGACCCAAAAAAAAAAAAGTACCCAAAAATAACGGCATTCCATGACATGATGTTATTGTCTTGTGGGGCGCCACTGATGCCAGCGGGGGGATCTTGCTGGAGGCGCTTGAAGTCCCGCATCAGCCGCTTCTTAGCCGGAGTTGACATGGCGGGGGCTGTGTTCTAGAGAGAGAGAAAGAAGAAGAATTGAAAAGCGGCTCTTGCAGAGAGAGAAGAAGGTTCTAGAAAGAGAAAAAATAAATGAGAGAGAGAGAGAGAGATCTGAGCAAGATCTAATAAAGAAGATGCGTACGAGCAAACACATCACATGACAGGCCAAAGACAGCACGCATCAATATCATTTTACTGCCAACACCCAGCTTTTGTTTTTTTCTTTTTTTACCTCATGCGACGTTACCCAGAGATTCTTTGGTGCAACAGTGGTATAGATGACGTGATACCACAAACGAATTAAAAAATGACATGTAAAGTTTTTTTACCTATTTTTTAGTTATTTTTTTAATTTTTTAGCACGCGTAGCAGTGGATGATTGACTTGTTGCATGGATGACGTGGTACCACTGTTGCATAGAAGATTTTCTCGACGTTACCGGTCCCACGTAATCACTCCTGTTATACCAGTCCCACGTAATACTAACGAGTATCCTAAGGTACTCATTAATGATGTATTTCAAGAAAGTTTTCACATTATTTTTATAGAAAATGTAAAAAATTATCAAAATATTTATTTTTTTCTTTTTCTCCTGAATTTTTTTCTAAAATGGATCCATAATGAGTGACCTTATGGTCCATATGGCACTCATTAGCATTTCCCTATATTTTATTGTAAATCATTTGTAATATTTTATTTAGAGGTGACAAAATAAATTGGCGAATCGAATTTGTATCAAATCCTAAACGAATCAAATCAAAATGTGATAGATTCGTATTCAATTCGTTTATTAAGCAAATCGAATACTAAACAAATCGAATACGAATATTCATTTGTCATAATATTATTCAGTAATACAAACTACTATAATTTATTTAGATTAATTCTTCATGAATATACACATATGAATTACGTAATTATTATATTTATTAAAAATATCTCACCAAATATCGACAATATTATTTTTTCAATGATAATTAGCTATTATTTCTCGAATCTTAATAACTAGTAAAAAGAAAATAATAAAATGAATCATAAACGAATAAATAAATCAATGAGCTTAAATTCGTATTTGATTCGTTTAATACACGAATCGAATCGAATCGACCCATTTATTAAACGAATATATTTTTTCAAACATGTATTGCTTTAAAGCGAATCAAATCGAACGAATAAACAAATTATAACCCAAATTGTCACCCCTAATTTTATTATTATATCGTGTAAAGATGACAAAAATATGTTTGAATATATTAGGAGACAAATAAGAAAATAATTTTATATATTCATTGATTGGACATGTTAGGTATTGGTATTTATTGACATCTCGTTCTAATAGAAATCATGTGAACATAGGCTTGTATTGACCAATAAGGGTGGCAACGGGCCGGGCCGGGTCCGGGAAAAGCCCGGCCCTGGAGTCTTCCAGGCCGGGTCGGGCTTTTTTGGGCCCGAATTTTAAAAAAAAAATTAAAAAAAAAATTAAAATTATATAAATATAAAATACATTTACACTATATACAAAGACAATTTATAAATAAATCACAAGTTTCATTGATAAAATCCCATTCACATTTCTGAAAAAAGCTCTGACTAAAATTGTGGAATAAACAAAGATCACTCCTTTAACTAAAGCAAAAGCTAAAGCAAAGGAATCTACTTTTACAAAAGCAAAAGCAAAAGAAAAGATGCAGCTGGTAATTTGACTCAGCATCTTTTGAGAAAAGAAGCAAGTCTCTCATGTTTAGCTAAATAGCTATTAGGTTCTCTCTCAAAGCACGAGGGAGTCTTCCTCCCTCAGCTACTATTACTTATCCATGAGTTTGCAGTTCACCTCTATCTATCTCTATGAGTATGCTCTTCACTCGCCACTTTGTGGATCTTGTGAACCAGAAAATAGTTGGAATAACAACACCCTCGATCCTTGCTTTAGGCGGTCTCCTCTGTGAGTCCTGTTCACCCGAAGTGTGGGCGTCGAGGCCAGGAGTGCCGTTTAGCCCTTAGTTTCTCAAAAAACAAATAAAATGATACAAATATATTAAAATATATATATATATATATATTTATTTATGTTTTTTTTTATTATTTTGGCTCGGGCCAGGGCCAAAATTGGAAAGCCCGGCCCGGGCCGAGCCCGAGCTCGAGCCGGGCTTTCATTTTAAGGCCCGGCCCGGGTTTTTCCACCCCGGGCCGGGCTTCGGGCTTCGGGCTTTTCTGTCACCCCTATTGACCAAGTATGTTATGATCATGTACAAGTCAAATTTTTGTTACCGTTAGTTTAACGAATTAGATATTATATTGACATCCCTTATCATATTTGGTTCGTTCTCATCCTTATATATCTTTATAAAAATTACATTTTACTGTAAATCTTATATTTTACTATTATATATTTGCAAAATCTTACATTTTATATTACCTAGTAGTAAAATATTACACGTGAATGTTTCTTGTAGCAAAATATTATTTTTCAATACTTCTTGTAATAAGATGTTATTTCTCAATAATTTTTATAAAGATATAATAATAAAATATTACATCTCAATATTTTTTGTACTCGTTTATTATTTCTTAATTTGCTAAAGTTAGCGTCAATTAAAGATGAGAATATGATTCGATATTGAGTTGGGTTTTACTGTGTTTTTAATTTTTAGTTTTTTTAGAAACATTGGAAACTCAACCGCTAAATCATCTGATCTGAGCTTAAGCGGAATAGGTAAATCATCGATATGTATTTAATAATTAATCTGATTGTTTATTGTATTATTTTTTTTTTTTGTTATGTAATTTTAGTGTGTAGTTAAAAATACAATATTTCATGCCATGTAAATTAAGTACCTTAAAAAAATAGTAAACGTGGTGAGCACCGAGTGGTTGGTCTTCTTTTTTTCATTAAGAATTCATTTTATGAAAAATTTGACATTATTTTTATAAGAAATGAAAAAAACTATCAAAATATTATTTTTTTTCTTTTTTTTTCTCATCAAAATTTTCCTAAAATAAATTTTTAATTAGTGCATTTAGGACACTTGTTAATATTCCTCGTCTCTTTATTAGGGATGCTAATTATTTGAACGAGGTATGAGCTCGACCCAAGCCTGAAATTCATCGAAAGCTTGAGCTTGAAAAAATCGGTTTGGAAATCACTGGTGGTGACATACAAGATACTTCCTCCTGAGCCTGATATGATTTATATTTACATAAAAATTAGTAAAATTTATGAGTGTATTTAATAATATTTTGTGAATTTTATTTTATTTTTTTATTTTATTTTTTTTGCATAAGTTCAACTCGGATTTTTTGATATATTTTCAACACTTTGCTAAATGAAACTCGGATCCAGACTTTTTTACCACCCTATCTCGGAATTAAAAACTTTATTAATAAGAATGGGGTAAACACATCTAGTTCACATCACTCTGGAAAATCAATGTAATTGTAAGGTTTCAATAGAGATTTGCCAGTCTTTAGAAAAAAAAATTATGAAAGTTTCGTCCGTCATCTTCGGCGGCTCTATTTTTTTTTTTTATTTTCTTTGTTTTTGGTGACCATTTTTTCTCAGTTGATTTCAAATGTTGTAAAGGGAAGACGACGTCGTTTAATTATGTCTTTTACCAAGAATTTTCAAAATTAAAAGGGAAATTATTAATAGTATATTTAATATTTAACACGTTATTAAAAATAAATAAATTTTAAAATTTTATTCACCGATCCACCTAAAATTAATAAAGCGTATTGAAAATATAAAAAACATCCACCTATTTATATCTAATATTTGACACATGTTTAATTCGTATATCCAATTATAATATACTTTGTAATATTTAGATGGACCAATAAATAAAATTTCAAAATTTATATATTTTTAATAACGTGCTCATCTTTAGGTATACGATTCATAATTTCCCAAATTAAAATTAAGCATAAGCATGCGAATTACAAATACATAGGTTTTGAGACATAAATGTAATATTTGGTATAGAATTTGGTGAGGTTATAAACTAAACGGCAATACTTTAAAACTAGTTTATGGCATAAGAGATTTATGAGACTGCCTTTAAAGCTAATTTTTGGGTGACTTTACAAGATTGTATGTATGCAAATTGAAAGTGACTCAATTTCTCCAATGACTATCATTTTAATTTTAAGGCAAAAATTGGCTGTATGGAAAGCAAACAAGCATTTTTGTTATATTATACTTCATCAAAATGTGGTTGCAAGACCTATGCCTAGCTCTTCTGCAAGCTCATCCCAAACTGGAAGGAGTGTGAATAGAACAAGGAATATAGCCACCGTAACAACGGCTTTCCTCCATGTTCCGACTTCAGTCACGTCATTTAAGCATGGTTTTTCTGGAGTTCTCTGAACAAATTGTTGAAGACGAATTCAGAAAATGATTTGAAAGCTTGAAAAACTTAAAAATAACAGTCTAATTTTCATCTGTCCGTGCATACCTGGCATATTATCACATATAGTCCCCAAGGAAGCGATAACGGTCCACCAAGCTGGGAAGGGGAAAAAAGAATAGTTGAGAATATAACCACTGTCTAATGATTTAGATGACAAACTAATCTGAAATGTTATAGATACTATGAGCGGTCAAAAAAATTTGAAATGGATGCAGCATGATATTACGAGCCATCAGCTCTAGAATGACTAAGCAAAGATGCATACCACTCCCAATCCAAGCAATGTGTAAGTCGTCAAGCCAAAACCAAGCAGTGCATTTTTCCCGAAAGCACCCTGTGAGAACATGCCATTGGAGTTACACCAGTTGACTTGAGATCAAGTGTTAACAATATAGATGTTCCAGTTCAAACGGAAGAAAAGAAGGGTACCTGTACAGCTCTTCCACCATCAAGGCACCCCACTGGAAGCATATTAAAAGCTGTCGTGGTTAAGCCACACCTGCAACACTAGATTGTATTGTAAGCATATTTTACACAGTATACACTAACGAGAACAAGAGATTCCGGAAATTGTGGACTACCAGCCAGAAATCACCAAAGGATGAATTGTAACTGTTGATGCATGCAAAGCTCTGCAAGTCAATAATGAGAATGTGTCAATAAAAAGAATTTTGTGATGAGAGCAAGGATTCATAAGCTAAGATGAGTTATTTGCTTGCATGATCGAAATGGGGAACATAGCTATGGCGCCTACCAACCCACGAACTCTTAGTTTGCATCCAACATGGTTTGTAGATGAATAAAGCCATGAAACCTGGAGAAGGGACTTACGAATAGCCAAGAGTAGCTCTGCTGATGAGACCAAGAAGCAAAGAACCTTGAAACAAGGTGCTGGGAACCTGCACCAAATCTCCTGCAGCATCTGGATTTGAAGAGAGCAATAGGCCAACAAAAAACATTGAGAAAGACAATGCAGCACCAGCAAATGGACCCGCAAGTGAAATGTCGACTTTCGTACTCCGATCTGGAAGAATGGATTTAAACTACAAAAAGTAATAACTAATGAACAATAATACTCCAAACTATTATTGCAACAGAAACATTAAAGAAATAACTAATACAACCTTTTCAGTTTTACGTAATATATTTCTTCAAATTCTTGTTTTTTGGTAAGTAAATAACGAAGCTAAAGATAAAGCAAGAAAAGACTCCAAAACAAATGCAGGTAGAAATAAAACAATTTTGAGGGTGAAAAAAGAAGAAAAAACGAAAGAAAAAGGGGAAATTGTTCGAGTAAAAATGACTTCCCATTGTCGTATACTATATATCATTCAATCATTGATGACATGTGCAGCCAGAATTAATTAGGCATCTAACGTTTTGGATTATCTTCATTTACATTGTGTCTGAGGGAAATTAAATGTGTTTATCCCAAAATAAGATTCTCCTTATGTTACATCCCATGAAAATCAGATTAAATGGTCATTCTCAACAGAACATACTATTCAACATCTTTAAAGAAGTTACCGAACATAGCTGAAAAAAAAATGAGTTTAAGCCTCTTGATTATACAATTCATTCCTACATATTTAGACACTTATAATGATTGATTCTAAGATACATTGCTTGCACTTGACTTTAGATAACTAGCAGTTATTTTCCCATTTCTTGAATTCATCTGACAATCAAAATCTCAGAGTAAAGACATCTGATAGGGCTCAATGCATTTGACTTGAAAGTAAACTTAGGTGTATGATTTTGCCAGCTTGTTTCATAGTCTGGAGTCACCTTTAGATAGATTTACCTGAGTGATTGCACCAAAGCTGCCAAGAGTAATGTTTGGAATGAAATAAGGAATGCTTAGTTTCACTTTCTTTGGGAAAGCAGCCAAAAAGTGACCGACTTCCTGCAAACAGTCATCTCCACATTTAGCGAGATAAACAAAAGCAAGAGAATTTAGTTAATACCATAAATAGTTTGAAACAAAGTTAGGCAGTGCATAAAAAACATCTGATTACTTTTATATTCCCATACACTTAGAATATACATGTTGTGAGATTCTCTCAACGCAAATCTTAAGCAAGGAGGATGATTTCAGAAGGAAAACACAAATATGATGTTACTGTAATCAGCCAACAATATCCATGCAGCTGTTAAGAGGTTTATAAGTGTCTTAGTCCATACAGTGTCCAACATTGCGATCAAACTATCTATCTACAGATGAGAATGAACTATTAAACTTCATACCCCAAATGTGGTTTTGGCATTGTATCAACAATGATTTAACAAGTAGACCAAAGATTGAGAATGTCAAACCAAACATGGTAGCATTGGCAAAATCCTTGTGATTCATTTGAAGGAATTTTGACTTAATGACACGGCAAGCTTTCACACTATAAATTTGGATATCAAAAAATGACCTATACCAAAAAATTTGGTACTTTAAACAACATATATTAGATTGTATATCTCAAAAAAATTGTCACATTGTAGTAACTCATAGAGCAGTGTCATGTCTCATCTGCCTAACTATCATCTTAAACATTGGCACGGCTGAAAACACTAAAAATAAAACAGGGAGACTACAATGAAACAGACATATCAGAACTTTCAGACGCTTCACAAAAAACATATGAAAATAGAGGCAGAAAGTGGATAAATTTCTGCAAATAGCACAGCGCAGTATAATGTGGTAGGCAACCAAAATATTCCATGTGCTTATTTAACCAAAACAAAAGAAATGTCGCTTACATGAAATATCAGAACCACCAAGACACCATATGCTAGAGGTAAAGCAGTCTCTACAAAAGGGTATAGCAGCTCCACGTCTGGGGGGTCAATGGCATTTGGATCTGTGAAGTATTTTACTACCTCAGGAGGAAGTCTATTTATCTGTTTAATAACTATGCAGTCAATTATATATTTTCAAATCAAAAAGGAAAATACTTATTGACATACAGTAGATGATGTTCACAAATATAAGGAAATGGGAATGGATAGAAACATCTACGATTTGCAAAGTGTCTGTTAAAATGTATTCACATTTAGCTAACCTGAGATGCAATTCCCAACTCCACAGAGGAACCAATGGTCAAAAAGAATAGCAAGAGAGAAATCACATATTGCCACAGTGTAGTCGGCCCTGGTTCAGAGACCTCTTTTCGCAGCAGACCAAAGCTCACACGTGGCCCACCACGTGGATCTGGTTCTTCAGAGTTGGGTTCCTTGACCATGAAAAGGTTGTATTTATCACCTGTTGCCTCAGCTAGCCGACTCTGAAGTTTAGCATATACATCTTCTCTCTTTTCCCTTAGATTTCCAAGAAAAAGAATGCCCTCACCCAGATCTCCAAAGGGCTCTTCTTTGGTCACCCAAAACGTTGAATAGCCAAATAGCTTTTCCTTAATTAGCTTTACATCAGCAGGGTCGACCTTCTCAGGTCCAAGAAGCTCCATCAGTTTGAAAGAGTCAACTTGGAAATTATTATAGGCTGGTCCAATTGGAGATATAGTTGGCGGCTGAAAACAGGAAAAGATTAATAACTGGAATCATCATCTCAGTATATTACATAAACACATATTCATATTTAATCTCCTTTTCAGTCTTGTTCTCTCAGACTCTCTATCTCTCTCTTTGCCCACACTGTTAATAAGCACAAATTTGAGTTTTATATATAAAAGATGTGAACCAGCACCATTCATTTGTAGAAAGTAACATACTGCCTGATAATTTGAGAAAACTACTGATAATCGATCAGTTTCAACCTATACCTTTTTAGGGGCTTTTCAAAAGGTCGGGATAGGACTTCACTAATTTTTTTTTTCAAGCTCAAAAACACGACTACCAACTAGAAATCAAGTACTCGAAAGGCATGTCTAAGCATAAAACAAGTAATTTTTCATTAAAAATCTTAGGCAGAAATGCCTTAAGTTGGATACAGGGAAAGTATGTCACGTGAATTATACATAGTTTGTGGATAAATAAAGATAAAATCCATGGATTATCTTATCCTGCATCTTACTTGTTTTCAACATTGTTATTTGCAGAGCTGGATTTAATATTTAATCAAACTCTATGGACTTAATAAAACCTTGACCATACAACAACATTGCTTATGTGGACTTGAGGTCTAGAACATCTATGTTAATTGCTCATTACCAATTCATTAGTATAAATAGAAACCGAATAAAAGATTTTCATTTGAGACCTCAATATGCCAACTTAAAGTCTCCAACTCCATTTAACCAAAGTGACCATAAACATATTTGTAACAAAATCGCATTTGTCATTCTTAATTGAGATATTCCACGTCTACATAGCAATTACACATCTTGCGCACGAGCTAATTACCATCCGCACACAATAAGTATTGCACGGGCTCACACACACGAGACATTTACACAAGAATTCCCAATTCATATACAAAGGAATATTTCCCCTGTCAATTACACATTTTCAATCAACAAATTGGTCCCCAAGCTACAAACTACTTCTATAACATCACTAAAATCTCATACATTTACACATTAACAACGATTCTCACTGTGCATAAGTAGAAGCAAATTAAATAATAATAATAATAATGTACCGGTGAAGAAACAGAAGTGGGTGTCTTGTCAGAAGCCAACTCGTTGGCATTGCTGCTACTTTTCTCATCAGCTTCATCAGGAGACGACGACGACGTCGTTGCGACACTCGAATCATTCGATACATCATCTCCATTTTTCTCTACATCATTATCACTACCATTAGCACTACAAAAACACCTAAACCCATCAAAAATTTTCAAACCCAGTCTCCTATGCAAACAAAATGAACCCTTCTTCTTCTTCTTCAAGCTCTTCAGTTTAAACACTTGAATTCTCTCATTGGGAAGAAAAACCGAATGGGGTCTAAAGTGAACAGAGCTAAAACTGAAACTAAAACTACAGCTGGCGAGAGTTCCCATTCGATCAAGAACACGTGAATAATACTAAAATAGTATTTGTTTCAGTTGAACATTTGGGGGATTTTATTGAATTTTAAATTTTGGAAATGGGATTTTTGCGGGTGTTTTTTTTTTTTTTTTTTTTTTTGTGGGGATTTTTTACTTTTTCTGGGAGGAGATTTGAGAAGAGGGAGAAGGAGACGGAGGCCAGAGAGAATAAGAGGTTGTTTGGCTGAAACTGCACATCTTTTTTTGCTTTGCCGGATTTTTAAAAAATAAATAAAATATCTTCTCTTTTTTTTTTTTTTTTTTTTTTTAATTTTGATTTTGTTGCTCTTATTTTGAAAGGTATTTGCTAGGGTGACACGTGGTGGGGGTTATTTTTATTGTTTAATTTGTATTTTTAACTAAATAAATAATGAATAAATAATTATATTTCTGATGGCCAAATAAGTTAGGATTCATTAATTTCTTCTATTCAACAATTCACATTAAAAATTATATGGATGGAAAAATTGACTAGTTTAATAGGTGAATTAATTCGATTTGATTCGTTTATTATTTTTCTTTTGCTAGTTTAATTATTTTTTAATTAATAAAATAATTTTCAATTAATAAAATAGTAATAATAATGTTGTATATTTTGTGGTCATTTTTTAATAAATTTATTAATTATCTATTTTTAATATATATATATATATATATGAATATTCGTTTAAGATTCTTTTATTAAACGAATCGAAAACGGTTATTGATATTAGAGAGATGATAACGAGACGGGATGAGAAGAGATTTACTAATCCGAATTTCGTTCCGTTTATATAACTGGATAAAAAATTAGCCTGATCTTATCCCATTTTTTAATTTTAGACAAAAAAAATTCATCACAATCCCACCTCGTTAAATATTTCATCACATCCCGTTATCCCGAACAATCCCGCAAATTGATAGAATCAAAATAACCTAAAACATTTAGGGAACAAAAAAACAAAAACAAAGTAAAAACAACATATGGCAACATGGCTGAAAAATCAGTGGACGACTTGCTGGCGGAGTCGCAGTGGAATGGTGGCTGCATGGCTAACTTTTGTTAGTGAGTGGCTGCAGTGGAGGTGGCAATAGAATCACATACAATAAAATGAAAATATTAATTTTAATAAGATGATAATGTTTTAATCCAAAGATTTTTATTATTATTTGTTAATGGTGTTTTCAGGCACTATGGTATTTAAAACAGCACGACAAGGGTAAAAGGGTAACTCCCTTCTTGGGCGAGATCATTAATACCGACCCGACCCATAGAAAGCCAGCAGCAAGGGCCCAAGCACTTTGCAATAAGAAGCCGATCACATTATGGTTACAAACCGACCACAACAGGTAGAGACCGAGCTATTTATGATCGGCAACCGATCACTTTGGTGTGAATAACCGAGCATTATCAGATCGACAACAACATTCTTAATTCAAAGGACTATCATGACCGACCTCATGAAGACCGAGCAGATAACGATACATGCTCCGGAAGATGACACCTTATTCTTGCGGATAAGAAGACAATCCTACCTTCACAAGAGATATTGATGAAAGACAGTGTCCTAGAAGGATAAATGAAGTAGAGATAGATTTGATAAAGGTTTCCTTGAGGGAGCATGAGATTGTTTCAACTAGGAAACCACATACTAAGAGGAATCTGATTTCTTCACTATTATAAATAGAATGGTAGAGTATGTGTAAAAGACATCAGAATCAAAAACTTGTAAAAAGCACAAGAAATACGAGTTTAAGCAATAAAAGTATAGTCATGTTTGTGCCAGTGGACGTAGGTCGGATAAAATCCGCCGAACCACGTTAAATCTCCTTATTTGATTGGCGCATTATCTACCTTCTGCTAAGTTTGCTTTTGGTTTCCCCCATAACCAAACAAATTCACTATTGAAGGAGGATTACCTCGGGAGTGATATTCTCGTATTGCCCTGAGACCAAAATCCACCGTCAACAGTTGGCGCCGTCTGTGGGGAAACTCGAAACAAAAAGTAGTTCACGAGAAAGACAATGGCAGAAGGCAGAAATCATCAATCTTCGGGGAGTCCAGCGACAGACTGGATGAAAAATGTGGAAGAGAGCATGAAATTCATGATGGATCGGCTGGAGAGAATGGAAGGAACGAACAACGAGAGACCAGACGTCGGAACCAGTCGAAGAAGAAGTGAAAAAGCAGAAGGAAAAATGTGATAGATACAAGTGAAGACGATGGACCCATGAGGAGGGGCCCCTACGGGATAAAATCCGTAGTTGTAGAAAAAGATTCACAAACAGAGGACACATGGGAAGAATAAGAAGGAAGACCATCACCAGATCCCTCCTATGATAGTCTCCGCGACTCCAGAAGAGAAGACAGGGAATATAGCGAAGATGTGCGGGAAATTCCAAGACATGAGGAACGCCGCACACGGGGCATTAGACGCACAGAGGGGCACAGAAGACGACATGGCGGCACAACCAGTGAGATAAAGTCTTGGTTAAAAAAGGAGATGACCAAGTGGGGGGTAGGCCTCAAGACCGATGCAAGTGATGCCCGGGACAGTGAGGAGGAATCTCCCCTCACGGAAGAAATAAAATCGACAAAATTCCCAAAGCGATTCAACATGCCGACCATGGCATCTTACAAAGGCCACTATGACCCAAAATCGCACATGAAAGCTTTGTCATGTTGATGGAAGTCCAGGGAGTGGTAGGAGATGCCATCTGTAAAGTGTTCCCCCTAACTCTAGGTGGACCCGCCATCCTATGGTACAGAAGTCTGGCCCGGGGAGCATCAGAAGCTTCACACAGCTCAAAAGGTCGTTCGTTCGACACTTCAAAGGGGTCTGCGTCCCCAAGAAGAGGATTGGAGAATTAAGGCTTATGAAAAAAAGAGACGACGAGCCCCTAAAAATTTTCATCGAGAGGTATCACAATATGGTACTCGAGGTAGGAGGGTACGAGTCCAAAGAGGCCCTGGAAATTTAAAGGGAGCCCTAAGGGTCGGAAGACTATGGACTCACCTAAGAATCCAAGACACACCAGATTATGCCACCGCTCTAGAGGTCACCCGGAAATTTGTCTTGTTAGAAGCGAAGAAAAGATCTCCCGAAGGGGGACAACCATTCGAGAAAGAACAACAAGAACAGAGGCCCCCCGACGACCGGACAGAGAATTCAAAAAATTCAATTCAAGACCCAAAGAATTCAAACCAATGCCTCGAGGGATCAGGAAAAAGGGGTCGCGACCCAGGTGAATCATGTAGTTCGAGAAGAAGCATATATTCCCCTGAGCAAGCCACCATGGCAAATCATCATGGAGATACAGGAAAAATGCCTCTTGATAGAACCCGACCTCAGGAGATTCCCCCCGGATAAAAGGAACCATAAGTCTTACTGCGTACATCATAATCTGAGGGGGCACACAACGGACGAATGCAAGGATCTGCGGGAACAGATGGAGGACCTAGCCCGAAATGGGTATCTAAATAATTATATCAACCATGATGCCATGGCTGCCAGACAGAGGGCACGAAGCCGGCAGGTGAACATCATCGCAGGAGGGAAAACACTGGTCGGAGACTCTAACCGGTCAAGAAAAAACTATAGCCGAATATAGGGGACAAAGTGCTGGAAACGGAAAGATCCCCAGTACCACGAGGAAGTCGGTCGGTACCCATAATGTTCACCGATGAGGATGCTCGAGGGGTGAGTTTCCCCCATGACGATGCGCTAATAATCAAAGCTACAATCAGCGGCACAGAGGTAGATAGAATCCTGGTGGATCCCGAAGCGCGGTAGACATAATCTCCAAAGAAGCTTTAGAAAGCCTGTGAGTGGAGTACGTAACCATAACTAATGACGGCACCCCCCTGTACGGTTTTGGAGGCTCGACGGTCATCCCGCTGGGGAGAATACAACTGGCAACAACCATCGGAACTCACCCCAGGACCCGGACAGTTATGGTAAACTTCATTGTGGTGGACTGCCTGAGCAGCTACCAAGTCATTATCGGCCGACCTTTTATGATGAAAACAAAGGCTGCGATGTCCTGCTATCACTTAAAACTAAAGTTCCCCACCCGGGAAGGGATTGGAATCGTGTGCGGGAGTCAGAAGATAGCCCGTAGCTGCTGCTTTGCCACTCTGTCACGGGAGACCCTCTGCATTGAAGAAGGCACCAAAAAGAGGCAGAGGGGCGAGAACGAGAGGAAAGAACCAGGTCCCCGCCCGGATAAAGTTGCCCGGCTAGGAACAGCTGAAGAGTTAGAAGAAATAAAACTGTTCGGACCGAAAAAAGGCATAAAGATAGGGGAAACTTGGACGAAACCCTAAAAAGGGGCCTGCTAGAATGTCTACGGGAATACCCCGACATCCTCGCGTAGGGACACAATGACATGCCCGGGATTGACCCAAAATTCATCAGTCACCGCTTAGCAGCAAACATGTCACTAAACCGGTCAAACAGAAGAGAATGATCTTCAATCAAGAACGGTGCAGAGCGGTGGCATCCGAGGTGGAAAATTTGTTAAAAGCTGGCTTCATCAGAGAAGTAAAGTACCCCGAGTGGGTGTCAAACGTAGTATTGGTAAAGAAGTCCAATGGAAAATGGAGGATGTGTGTAGATTTCACCGACCTCAATAAGGCGTGTCCAAAAGATAGCTTTCCTCTACTAAACATAGATCAACTGGTAGACGCAACTGCCTGCCAAGGACTACTAAGCTTCATGGATGCCTTTTCAGGGTACAATCAGGTCAGGATGCATCCTGCAGACGAGGAGAAAACCACTTTTATCACCGATCAAGGACTGTACTGCTACAAAGTAATGCCTTTCGGACTGAAGAACGCAGGTGCAACTTTTCAAAGGTTAGTAAACAAATTTTCAAACCACTCATCGGCACTTCAATGTTGGTATATGTGGACGACATGATAACAATGTCCAGAGAACCAAGAGATCACGTAACTGACCTAAAGAAAACCTTCGAGTTGCTGAGAAAACACAATTTAAGACTCAATCCAGAGAAGTGTGCATTCGGAGTGGCCTCAGGAAAATTTCTAGGCTACATGGTGAGCTCCCGAGGCATAGAAGCCAACCCCCAGAAGATACAAGTCGTGCTAGATTTGACATCCCCCAGAACAATTAAAGAGGTGCAAGGTCTAACAGGCAGGGTCGCCGCGCTCAACCGATTCATCTCTCGGGCGACCGACAAATGCCACCCCTTCTTCAAAGTCATCAAGAAGGCCCAAAAGGGGATCGACTGGACACCAGAATGTGAGGAGGCCTTCCAGCAGCTAAAACAATATCTAGCACAGCCCCCACTCCTGGCTAAACCTCTCCCATAGGAGAGACATTATACTTGTACTTGGCTGTTTCAAAACACGCAGTGAGTTCGGTATTGGTGCAAGAGGCCGACCAGATCCAGAGACCGTTATACTATGTCAGCAAAGCTCTATTGGATGCAGAGACCCGATATCCCGTGCATGAACTAGTCGCCCTATCATTGATCACTGCAGCACGAAAATTACGACCCTACTTCCAGGCCCACCCTATCGGAGTTTACACCAATTACCCCCTGCGGCAGATCTTGCAAAAACCAGAAACCTCAGGAAGGTTAATGAAATGGTCGGTGGAGCTAAGCGAGCATGACATTTCTTACCTCCCAAGGATAGCAATAAAAGGGCAGGCCTTGGCAGATTTTGTTACGGAACTCGCGGAACCCCAAATATTGACCACAGAGGAAAGCAAATGGGAAATGTCAGTGGATGGGTCTGCTAGCTCACAGGGCAATGGGGCAGGAATCGCGCTGAAAAACAGTGAAGGAGAAGAAGTGTTGCTTGCCTTAAAATTTGCTTTCAAAGCCACAAACAATGAAGCCGAATACGAAGCAATTTTGGCCGGATTAAGGCTATGCACAGTAGTGGGAGTCCACAACGTGGTAGTAAGGAGTGACTCTCAGCTAGCCATTCAACAACTAAAGGGAGAATTTCAGGCCAGGGAGCCGACTATGATAGCTTACTTCAGCCGAAGTAAAAAAGTTGATGGAGAAAGTGGGGAACGTACGCTTCGAACAAATCAGACGAGAAGACAACTGTGAAGCAGACTCCCTGGCCCGGCTCGCATCCTCAATGAAGACCGAGGACCCCAGAATAATCCCTCTCATATGCCTCCGAGAAAGAAGCATAGGGAGCTGAAGGTAGATATAGTAGAAGAGGGAGGCAAAAACTCATGGATGCAACCGATTAGGAGATACCTGGAAAAAGGGAAACCCCTAAAGACAAAAAGGAGGCCAAGAAACTAAAATTCAAGCACCAAGTTCTCCCTGATCGAAGGGGTGCTCTACCGGAGAGGCTATACCGTACCCCTCCTGAGATGTTTAACAGAAGAGGAAGCAGATTATGTGCTCAGGGAAATTCACACGGGCATCTGTGGAAGTCACGCCGGAGGAAGATCAATCGCCTTCAAAGCCTTAAGACAATGATTTTATTGGCCGACCATGCATCAGGACGGTGTGAGGGTGGCCAGAAATGCGAAGGTTGTCAAAAAAATGCCAACATCCACCATCAACCGGCAGAGCAATTAACCACTCTATCCAGCCCCTGGCCGTTCGCACAGTGGGGTTAG